>JAOUZG010052945.1:1414979-1432596 GCA_026289955.1 Argiope argentata
TTTTTTTTTTTTTGCAAGACTATGAAATAAATTTTATTCATATTATTCGCTACATATTTTCCCCCTGCAGTTTGCAGCTGGTGCGAATGAATGTGGGGAAAGAGAGAAACCCACATTCCCCTTGGAGATACGACTGTTTGCTGTGGGCAAAAATCTTTCTTGTTCGCAGGTGGACCAAAGCATTGACATAATTTCCAATTCATGTGTTCTTTCGACTCAAAGTGATGTGGAGTGTGAAGATTTATCCAAATCTAGAAGTCGTGCATTTTGACGATTTTCTCTTTGAACACGATGAAAACGCTATTCTGCTTCTCGTCATTTTGAGAGGTGCGGAGGGGTGGACAACCATCCAGAAACACGTCTTTTCGTGTCCACGCACAGTTTAGGAGAGAGCTTTTTTTCCCCTTCCCGAAGAAAGGAAAGGAAGGTGGGGTGTAGGGAGTGGAAAGGTGTGACTGGAAGAAAACAAAAAAAAGTGTCCTCTCCTCCAGGTAATGAAGATGATGGGGCACCTGAGAGAGAGGTGCTATGAAGATAAACGAGGCGGGAGACAGGAGCAGAGTGCATCGGAAGGGCCCTCGGGAGCGGGGACAATCGCCTGCTGATGGACTTTTGACGCCATATTCTATAGCTTTTAGCGGAAAGCCGGCCATTGCTCTTTTCCTCGGACAACGTGGGACGAGAATGTGTCGCCATTTCTGCACGGGGCGTGTTTAGTCGAAGAGATTCACAATTCAGTCGATGGAGAATGGCTTTCTTCACTGCTGGCTGAAGAGGGGGGGGATTCTCTATTCCGTCAAAAGATTTTTATTTAACAAGTTTATGAGATGAACCTAGACTATATACTTAGATTACACAGACTACATATAAAGAAACATTTATTACACAGGCTATTTAAAAATAAACATAGATTACACAGACTATATAAAAATGAGCATAGATTACACAAACTATATAAAAATGAACATAGATTACACAGAATATCTATGAATGACATGTTCGCTGACGACTTGAATCATTGGGAATATGTTTCGATGTTAAAGAGCAACATTGTTTCGTCATTGCAAACAGTGCCTTTAAAAGTTTCTTCAAGCTGGGCTCTTTCACATTATGTATAATGCATTACATAATTAAAAGACATTTTGTGGGAGAATATATCCAACGACATTTTCCTTCCCGTTGGAGTAGCCTGGAAATTTGGAGAGGGGATGCCAGCTCAGACGTCATCCTCACCACCTGACCTCGATTCAGATTTACGAGACAATTATGTAACCAGAGCTTTTGTAATTGCAATGGCAACACTTTATTAAAAGGTGATTTTTTTTTAAATACTCATGTAGATAATAAAATTTTTATTTTTCGCCTACGGATTTTTGTTGACGCCAAAAAACTCCCCCCAAAAACAACATCATGTTCTGACAAGATAATAGCATTCTTTCTATCATTCTTTAGTAAGCAAGAGAGCTATTTCAAATTTTAAACGATATTTCCAAAATTACTTCTGCTGCAGCATTGCGTTGTGTACCTGCTAATATTTTATATGATTCGTTGCGAAGAGCTCATCTGAAGGTGCATCATAATTAGTATCATCTATACAATCTTTAAATGAAGAAAGTTACTACTTACCAAGATTTACTTTATACTATCGATAACTAATAATAAAAAATAATTAAATTGGTATTTTAAATTTATATTAATTTTTTCTATTCTTTAATTTTTCTTTTTAAAAAAAAACTACAAAAATTTTTTAGTTTTGGAAAAAAAATAGTAATAGTTCAATTTAATTGCACACTGTTATTATTATTTAAAATTAATTTATCATCACATTTTTTTAATATTTGCTTAGGCTGTTTTTTAAAATTAAAATAAATTGTTCAAGTTTCTTAATTTATCCAAGTTGAATTTACGCTTGGCATTCGTTACCATAAAAATCAGTTTCATGTTCTATTCAAAATACTAATAATAATAATAATAATAATCAGATTTTACATTTTTACTTTATTTTAAAATATTTTGTTAAATTTTCTGTCACGTATATTAATTTTCAGAGTAAAATTGACTTTGTGTAGCTTTCTCTTTTATTTGAATTCTATCATCGAAAATTTCTGAATATTTCTTTCTACCTTTAGTTAAACTGTAGTTCTTCAAGAAAAGATAGAATTTGAATATTGAAAATAAATTGGTTGAGATAATAAATTGTGAATATAATGTTTTCAATTTTTTTCATTCCAATTCTGTGAATTTATTTTGTATAAAATAATATTTTCTTTGAGCTTTGTGATTCATTGAATATAATATAGGAAATACCAGCTAATTTTTCAACGCTTAAGTTTACTAAGGAAGACGTATTCACATTTTCTTCTCTGCAACAAATAGCCCTTTCGATAGAAAATATGTTCATAGTGTTACGAATTTGTATAGTTACTTCCTTACGCATTAATCCTCTTGGTAAGGAAAACCGTTTTACAGTTTGTCTGCTGCCTTAGTGACCCTCACTGGCAACAAATTAAGTGGAAGCATTAAATTTGGTGACAAAAATAATGTACCCAGAATATTCAAGAATCTTGTTGATATTTCCAATAAAACTTCTTTTCAGGCGTTTGGTCCAGAAGTGCTTTTTACTCAGTTAGGGAAATCATTAAAAAAGAAAAAGAGAAGAGAAGCAGAGCTGAATCAGTAGGACTTGAGCTTTAAGAGTCGAATCGAGCTTTAAGAGCAGTCGAGTGTTCTGAGAGCTTTGTGTTGTTGCGATTGATTTTTTGACAGCGATCAGTTAAATGTGTGTTAGTGTTTATTGCAAGTTCTGCTTTTGTATATTCTGTAGATATGCTCGTGTTTTTGGGAAGAATAAAGCGTTATTATTTGCTGTTGAGTCTGTTGGACTTATCACTGCACAACAGATTTTGGATAATATTCCACAACAATTCTTGAATTTTATGTTATAAAAATCAATTTTTATGATTTGAGGATGTCTGCAAATAGATGTGCCTAAAATGTGCAGTCTCATCAATATCTCGGTCGAATTCTTTGAATATAACAACAGTTTCTCTTCGTATATTTCATATACGGGAATAGATAATTTTTGAATTTATTTTGAATACATTTTGAATTTATTTTTTTTCTATAAAAAGCAAATGAATTTTGCTTTTTATAGAATGGGCTTAGTTACACGATGAAAATAGTTACACGCAAGCCATTTGGATGTGTATATAATACAAAATATCATCTTTGAAATGAAATTTATTTATTTTTATTGTGATATTTTAATTATTTATTATTTATTCATTAAAAATAAATGAGTAAATTCTTATTATTATTTATTTACTTATTGAGATATCACATGAAAGAAATACATTCCAAAAACGTCAATATTTTTTTCCTCTAACGACGTCAGACAACTTTCTGGTTAAAAGTGATAATCCATTTCTTTTTTCCTTTTTCTTCTTCATATGATTGGTCTATTTCAAAAATGTCATCTTCCCCTCCCCCCTCCTGAAGAGTTAAGGGAAAAGCGAGGCATAAGGTGAGGAGAATGAAGATATGCTCACTGCATTTCTTTTGATAATATTGGATTGTATTCTGTGTTTCCAATTACATGAAAGCGTGCGCAAATTACTACTGAAAAATATTGATTAATTTCCTCTCTCTCAAGTTTTGGCTTTCGCAGTTAGAACTAGTCGAAAACTCTACTCTACCACGCAAAGCATCATCAGAGCAAATGCTTCCCATGAGCGTGAAGCGATTGCTGTCAAAGTGACTAAAGTTAATCATACAAAGCAATGATATGAACACAGCTTCAATTCTCCTTCGGCATTGTATTCGAGTTTTTTTCCCTCCCCGTCTTTGTTTACTGGGAAGTTGTAGCCATTTGTAATTAGAGCTATCATTTCGAATTGCGACACACTCTCTGGATGTCCTGGAGGGAGTAAAAGTTTCCGATATGCATTTATCGAAGAACAATCGTTAACAAATGCAGCTCCGAGCAGGAACGAATTATGAGCCGCTCGTCCTTTTGTCTCCCGGAGAGGACCTTTTGTGAGCAGACGGGGGTGGGGATGGGGTGGTGCGAAGAAGCTTTTTAATGGCATTGTGCGCGTGTGTTCCTTATAACTAATACATAACCCGCGCTTGCCATCGCATCGACAAAAGGCATTCCGCTCGCTGTTATCATCGGCCGGCCGGCCTCTTAATTGCCCCTAATTACCGGACAACAATGTAACCCCGTGTCGCCCTAATGGATTTGACAATGGCCGCGCACATACGCTGAATAATGTATCATAGAGCGAGAGGACTCCGGCCCAATTAAATGTAATTGCCGAACTGGGAACCGACTAATTGGCTTCATTACACTCCGCACTAATCCGTTTAGGAGAAATTATGTAGCAGAAATTTAATGTGTAACCTTCGCCTGGGCCCGGCCTAATTGAGTTAAGGCGTTTGGGAGGAACTTTTCGGGGAGGATGGAAAGTGGCTGAAAGACTTCCCGCCGCCGCACCCTTTCCCCACTCTCAGGAAAAGAAGATGATTTATTCCGAGTGTATTTCAAACATTACCTTGAGGAAGATGCTGTGCTCGCGCAGCCCGGGTGGGCGCCGCAACGACCCCGGCTCATTACGGATTGAATAAGCATGGGAGGACGCGCTCTTATCGGCATTGTTTTGGATGCTAAATAAATGAAACATTTTTTTTATAATCTGCTATAATTTTATCCATCGTCATTTAAGGGATGGTCGAGTCATGAATAGAGATGATACTGATACATTTGATGCGGAAGGCACATAAGAATTGGTGATATCTCTCAATTGCACATTCACCAAGGGGGGGGTAAAGATCTACAGTAAAAATCACTTGTATGATGGAATATTTTCATCGGCTCAGTTTTAAATTTTAATTATAGCAATTAATTTTAATGATGACTATTAATAACTATCTTAAACCTTAGCATTTCCTCAAGAATTGGCCTTAATCAGGTATAGTAAAGTCATAGTTTACGTAGATGAAAATTTCAAACACATTTCTATTATAAGTTTTCAATAGAAATCCAGCTTTTAAAATTAGTATTTTTTGCATCCAAATTATAAATCGATTAAAATAATAATACATTCAAATGTTTTTTAATTACACAAAAAATTTAATTTCAAAAGGGAAACAAAAATGGATAAGCATGGGAAATATTGTGACTGATTGAAAAACTATTACTCTCTGTGGTGCTAAGCCGGCAAAGTAACCACATTCAACTTAAATGTATTCTTTTTTTGCCAATTTTATTTTCAATTCCTAATTAGGTGAGCAATATATTGGGCAGAATCTCACATTACTTATGAAGTGCATTAGATGATAAAGTCGGGTCCATTATCAAAGACAAACAATTGAAATGTCAATGATACATAATTTTAAATCCTCTAATGCGTATTATGAAAAATATACCTCTTTTCAAAGTCGTTTGTTTCAATCTTAATTCAGAAAACACGATGTGAGTCAGATATTGAAAAATAATACAATGCTGAGATTGAGAGAGTTCCAGTGTCTGGATTTGGTGTGCTTTTTGTAGTACGATTCGCTGATAAATGGTGGTGAGCACGAGTTCTCAATCATCTGACTCTCAGGAACCGAAGCAAGGGCACATGGAGTCCTGAGGTTAAGAAAAGTTTATTCACACATCAAACCAAATATAAACGCACTTTATATTTTAAAAAACAACACTTCTTTTAAAATTAAAGAAACTTTTAAATTGTGCAAAAACATAAAACAATTTCCATCTGTATATATTCATTAACTTATATTTTAAATATCCATAATTTATTAACGTATGTATTAAAATGCATTACATTTTAGTGTCTATGATAAGGGATAAGGGCTACCAAGAAAGTGTCACTTCGCTTGATGGACAGGCCGGGGTTGAACTGCCCCTGATGGTAGAAATGGTTGTTCAGGAAATGAAGTAAGGTTTTCTTTTGGGAAGAGAAGAGAGTTGCTTCATAATTAGATATTTGAAAACTTTCCACTAGCTTATTTTTTATTTCATAACTGTTCAGTTTTACCATCAATATCAGGCCAGCTCCGAATTCGTTAATAAGAACAAAGTGAATATATATTGCCTTTTCTGGGCTTTGGTGAAAGATTGTATTGGTAAGCAGAGAAATGACTTCAGGATCTACTTCTCCAGCATTGCAAATGAACTTTTAATTCTTCATATCAAAATCCAAATTTCAATGAAAAGCAGAGAGCACAGAGAAAAATTCTGGAACAATTTTCTTGAGAGACAGGGAATTCCTTAAAATAAAGGAATCTAAATTTTTCATTCGAAATACGTATTTATTATACTTAACTTGACATTTCTCCGTAGTCTCAAGGATTTTTAAAATATTGCATTTGCCATTTTATATACGTAGAAAAATAGAAAATATAAATAAGTGTTTTTTACTTTGCATTACAGTGCGTTCTTGGTTGCTTGAAAAAGTTAATAAACCTGCAGATAATTTTAAAAAAGAATAATTTTTTAAATATATTTTTAATAAAATGTGTATTTTAAATCCAAGACGATTTTTAAAATTTTTCGCTGCATCTTGCCACTTATGGGTGGACTACATGAATATTATTCGTAAATATTATTTATTAACTGACTTGTTTATACTTATTATTACGTATATTAATTTTTTTTATTATATGGGGCTACTTTTTCACGGATAAAAAGTCAATTTCATTCTCTTCTCCTTCTCTTCTGACTAATATTGAGGCTATGTTCATGGGGTACAGTTACGGAAAGAAGGGAAAGGGACTGCAAACCAAAAACAAGCTGAAAGTATTCATATCCCATTCAAAATCTACAAAATGTTCATATAAGGTATTCTTCTCGAATTTTTGGACTTGAAATTGTACATTTTGTAATGAAATTGATGTACAAAAAAGTTTTGTAATGAAAATTAAGTGTACAAAAAAAAGGGTAGAATTTGTAAAAAATAAGAAGTTTTGATTTTGTTTTCTGTAACCAAATTTGGTTTCGAATTGCAAATCAAAGATTAGTTGTTTTTGCAAACGGCTTCATCATAAGTCTTTGCATTTTCCGAGTATAAATAGTGTTGAAAGTGAAAGAAAATCACTATCATCATTAAAAAATAAAAAATGGAAAAATGCAGGTGCAACGAACGATTTTGACGAAACTGCTGATTCAGCGATCTTGAACTCGAATGCAGAAGAGTTCGTTAATAATGAGAAAATATTTATGAGTAGCTGTTCAAATAAAAAGAATGTGGTATTACTTTCAACTGCAGTATGTTATCTTATTGATGAGACAGAAAATAAAGGTGCAGTTAAATGCTTGTTAGGTGTTGGAAGTAAATTCATTTTTTTATCTAGCGATTTAGTTGACTTTTTGCTTTTAAAACGAGAAAAAAACCCAGATATTTTAGTTTCAGAAAATTATGATATATCCTTAACAATAAACGCAGAGTAAAAGCCTCAATTTGAAATGAGGATAACAGTTTTGTCAAGAATTTTGATTTCCTGGTGGTTCCAAGAATTTTTGCTGGAAAAACTCCTTTGAACGATGCTGTTCACATTTCAGTACTAGATTTTTCTAACGTCCAGTTAGGACAAACGACTCAATTTTCATAAGAGAGCTCAAATGTTTCTGGGAGCCGGAATTTTTAATGAGCTGCTAAAACCAGAACAAATTCATAAATGGTGCAGTAACATGGCGGAGCTTGCAGTAAATAATGAATCCTACCCCTTCGCTTATGCAGAAGAAACCAAAGCACTTGGTGTTATCTGGAAATGTAAAGAGGACAGTTTTACGTTCAAAGTGTCGAGTGAGGATTGCGGTGTGACAAAACGTCAAGTTTTATCTACCATAGCTCGTGTTTTTGATCCACTCGGTATTTTAGGCCCAGTGGTCACAAGAGAAAAAGTATTTTTGTAATGGTTATGGTTACCGGAATTGAACTGGGACGATCCTCTCCCTACAAGAGAAAAAGACGAATGGTTACGATTTTCATCAGCTCTTCAATATATCAACGGTATTAGAGTTGGCATGTTTATATTACTTTCAAACCCGGCTTTTATTGAAATACATGGCTTTGTGGATGCTAGCGAAGTCGCTTATGGAGCAGCGATTTATTGAAAATCGCATTCAAAGACTGGTGAAATGTCTGTAAAATTAATAACTAGTAAATCCAGAGTGTCACCATTAAAACGTCTGACAATTCCGAAATCGGAGCTTTGCTCAGCAGTTCTACTTTCCAAATTGATTGTTCGAGTAATGTCCACTCTCAAAATGGATATGACTAGCACTTATCTGTGGTCTGATTCCATGATTGTGTTGTGTTGGCTGCAAAAAGAACCTTGTCACTTAAAAACTTTTGTGACAAACGATTTGCAACAATGAAGGCATTGACCAAGGTGAACCAGTGGCGACACGTATCTTCCCACAACTACCCGGCTGACTTGATCTCCAGAGGTGTGGATCCAGACAAGCAGCCCGAAAATTGTTTGTAGTGGAATGGTCCTGAGTTCCTGACCGGTAAAAACTATCAAGATAAGGAAATTCTAACAGCCATACTAAAACGTCAAGATGACTTTTCATATAAACTGACTACTAGCAGCAACTAAAATGGTTCCTCTGTGTTTAGTAATGTAGCTTGTAATTTTGTTCATAATTTAATTTATTCGAGTAATAACTATTGTAGAATAATCGGTATTTTAAGTTATATTTTCAAGTTCATAAGAAATTGTAAAAGAAAGATGGAAAAGAAAAATGATTCACTAGACCTCGGTAAGTTAAAAGATGCTGCAGTGTTTATACTAAAGCTGGGGTAAAGTGACTCCTTTGCGGAAGATATCAGTCAGAAAAGTAGTGAGATAAGTAAGGAGAGTCAAATAAAAAATTTGCATCCATTTTTGGATGAGAGTGGTCTTAGTTGGTGGAAGATTGGGTAATAGTAAATTATGTACTAATGAAATATACCCAATTGTATTGCCTTCAAAAGTTAAAGTAACTCGTATGATATTGCAGTATTATTACAAAATAAGTTTACATCTCGGAGCTCAATCCTTATTATTTCATGTGAGTAAAAAGTATTGGCTTTTAAAAGGTCAAACAAATTGTAGAGAAGTCGTTCATAAATTTGTAACTTGCTTTAAAATAAAACCAGTGGTATGTGAGCAGTTAATGGAATCTCTTCCCAAAGAAAGAATTACAGATAATTATCCCTTTAACTGTATTGGAGTAGATTTTACAGGTACATTTCTGATTAAGTATAAAAATCAACGTAAAGGAAATTATCAAAAGGTTTATGTTTCTCTTTTTATATGTTTTGTAACGAAATGCATTCATTTAGAAGTTAATGAATTATCGTCTCAAGCGTTTGTTGCTGCTTTGAAGCAATTTTTCGCTAGAAGAGGGAAATTATCTAAAATATTTTCTGATAATGCTACTAACCTTGTTGGTAGCAATAAGGAGTTAAAGCGTTTACACAACACGGTAAAAAGCCCAGAAGACATTTTATCTGGTTATCTCATTAGTGAAGGTATTGAATGGAGATTCTTGCCACCCAGAGCACCAAATTTTGGAGGTTTATGGGAAGCTGATGTTGTGTCATTCAAACATCTTTTTAAAATAGTTGCAGGAATGTCAAAATTAACTTATGAAGAGTTTCCGACTTTAACGACACAAATAGAAGGGATTTTGAATTCTAGACCTCTTATTCCTCTGACTACTGATGTGGATGTTTTGAATGTCTTGACTACAGGTCATTTTCTTATAAGAAGACCAATTACTTCTATTGTAGAGCCTAATTTAGTTGAAAGAGATTTAAAATTTTCAAAAATTAACTAAAATGTCTCAAATTACCTGGAAAAAGTGGTACAATGTTTATATTTCAAATTTGGAAAATGTTTTTTTTTGAGAAAAACAATGTTAAAATTGGATAACATTGTTAAACAATTAAAAGAAGATAATATGTATGTTAAAAAAATTAAAAGAAGATAATATGTCTGTAAGTGGCCATTGGGGAAGTTGAGTTATATGCGGGAAATGATAGAAAAATTAAGAGTTGTAAGTATAAAAATGTAGAAGTGTCTCTTTAAAAGACCTATATCAAAAGTATGTTTATTTCCTATTAAAAAATAATTCATTCTTGCGTATTCTATAAAAAAAATCCTCATTTTATTATTTATCTTTTCAGAAGTATTATTTAACCTTTCTATAATTTAATGTTCTATATTTATTGCAATTTCTATATTAAAATTTAATCATTTGTGATGTGATAATTAACAATTAATTGAATGTGAACATGCCAACGGGCGGCGGAATGCTCAGTAAAGTGAAGCGAGAATACTCTTGTAAACTGAAGTGAATTACTTTTGGCTGCGAGCGCCCTCTTGTCAATAAAGAACTGAGAGTCTTCGGACACGGTGATGTGTTCTCAGTTGTGTTTCTTGTTTAATTAATCAATGAGTAATGACGGAGGAGATGTGTTGATGTATTTAATTAAGCTATCAACACATGCGTTGATAGCGATTAAGGGAATTAATATTTCTTTGAATTAAACCAAAGATATTCTATTAACTCAAAAAAGTTTCGCTTTGTTTTCACATTCTGTATACGGAATTCGTTTGTCACAGAATAATGACTTAAACTCATGGCTTGTGCTGTTTCAGATGAACTCGGCTTTCGTGAGAGATTTAGACGCATCAATGTCAAAATTTATTATGGATTGGAATCGATTGCTATCCCTTCTCTAGTAGGAAACTGCTGCAATAGAAGCAGAGGCTTTCGACTCTTAAAATCTTATCTTCTAAAATGACAGTCGAAAGTCTTTGATATTCATCTAAAGAAGTGCGTAAACGAAAATCGTTTTTCTCACTTCTGGAAGGGCAACTCGAACAAATCTTTCCGGCTTGCTTACTATTCCATTTCATGTCGATTCGTGAGTGCCCTCGTTTTTGGGGAGTGATAAGCCGCAAACCACATTTCTTGCGCCCCCTCCCCCCTCCAGTGCAATGAAATAGCATCAAACTGTTTTGATAAGAGATTTTTTTTTAATCTTACATTTTATTTATTTTTTTTTTTAATTACCAAGTTTCAAACCGTGAATTTATCTCGACAATCAATTACCTACGTGCTTAAAATTATTCAAAGAAAACAATAAATTAAGCTCGCATCGCAAAAAACGTCCAGCTGAGCCCCGAATGGCACAATGGGAAGTACCCACAATGCTCTGCGGCGGAAACATCCAAATTAAAAAAAAAAAGTGTTCGCATCGGGATGATAAAAAAAAGGGGGGAGGGAGAGTGGAAGAGTGCAGGACGGAACGGATCTTCCCGCGCTATGATGTGCAAGTACTCTCCTTCCCCCTTCCGCCGCGCGAACCACGTGACTGATGAATGGGCAGACGATCTCTGACACCGTCGTGAATAATCACGCGCTGCAACCCGGCCTCCATTGGGCTGGAAAAATAATTAACTCGAGAAACTCGCTCTGGCAACGGAAGAAAATAATGGAAACTTAAAATGAAAATGCGAAGGTGCAAAAAAGTATGCCGCCGGAATGAAATTTGGTGGTTTCTCAGACACATCGTCCGCGCTCTTTCAAGGGGGATGCATTATGGGAATTCCTCATTTACGACGCCGGGAACTTTTTTTACGGACGACCGAAAAGTTCCGGACGAAGAAGATGAAATTTGGTAAAATTTTACTTGCCCACTTTTTTATTTTATTTTATAAAAACACAAAAAGGAAAGATGTGCTAACCCTCAAAATATTCGTTCTCGTGTTATTTAAGGATCTCAACGCCTCTCCCTTTTCAAGCACCAAAAATACAGATTTAAAATTATATCTAAATAATCCAACAGTTTCACGTTGTTTTAATTAATTCTCCCATGTCTCTCATCTTGAGCATTGAGCCTGACAACTGAAAGCACAAGGAGCTAGAAAAATGGAATTTGGTAAACGATTTTACGTTTGGAATTATGTACCGATAACATAAATAAAAAAATAAAAACAGAACAAGAAAGTTAAGTGAATCTTCATGGTATAATTTTGACATCTTAAAGGTTCATGCTTTGAACATAACTCATTTAGGGAAAATGATCTAAATGTCTCCTCGCTGCGGGACGAAGAGAACTGCAAAACGGGTCGCACTGTCTGTCCATGCCAGAAAACCTGGAGGAGTGCATTTCCGTTGGCGGATCAAGTTTGCAAGAGTACTTATTTCATGAAACCAGCGCTTCGTTCGATAGAAAGGAAAATTAAGTTAATTTCGTTCATAAATATCTAATTTTAATTTTCAGTTTGCTTAGGAAATGTTTTGCTCATAATTTTACTATTACTTATTGTGATACCTTTGTCCTTTGTTTTAATTTTCACAAAATAAATACGCCTCAAAACATTTTTTGCATTACCTTTACAAAACTAATTTTAAATACCTACTTTCATTAAGCATTTGCACTGCATAGTATAAAAAGTATCGTTTCTGAAAATGTCTTGAAATTTGTTTCTCCATTTAACGTCCGAACTAGAGCCTGCGTCCTGGCACAGAGGAAGCGCGTCTTCCGCGTGATCTGGACGCCCCGGATTCGAGTCCCGGTTTGGGCATGGTTGTTTTTTAATGGGCTATCTGTGAGGTGTGTGAATGTGCACCCCTGTAAAAAGGGGCTGCGCAAGCGAGTGTGTGTCATCCTCATATGAACTAGAATTCAGACTTCTACCTTTGGGTGCTCAGGGGTCCATACCCTCGGAAGCTACTGTACCCCGTATTTCCGTTGTGGAGCGGACACGAGATCATCCTCATTACATCCAAGTTAGAGGCTGAAAAATAATCCAACAGTTTCACGTTGTTGTAAATTAATTCTCCCATGTCTCTCATCTTGAGCATTGCGCCGATTTGGTTTAAGAACCAGTTACGCGTTTTGCCGGAGGAAAGAGAATGGGATGTCGTAATTCAGCCAAAACCGAATACCGCATATTAAACGACATATATATGTTTCTTGAATCGGTTTTGCTATTGAATATTTTGGAATAGTTTTGAGTTACTCCAAGGACTCTATAAATAATTCGTGGGTCTCATCTTCTGTAAGTTTATGTTCAAAAATAGCTGAACCAGTTTCAGGAATCCTCTTTGTTTCCCAAAATTTTTTAATTCATCTTGTTGTTGTACTGATTTTAATTTTGTTTTGGAGCTTAATAAGACCAGTCATCAGTTTTTCTTGTTATTCAAAATTAACATTCGATTTTGCCATTAGGAGACCTTGGTCGTTTGATCTGAAAACTTACTTCTTAACAAATCACTCAAATGGTTGTTGCTGAGAAATCTCCGAAGACGTTTGAAATTCGCTGTGATAAATCAGAGACATTCATAGGAAGTAAAGTTTGCAATAAGCAGTTTAATTTTGTCAGAAATCATTTCGTTATGTGTCTGCTCCTTGCTCTCAATATGCCTGTCTTTTCCAACCAATAAAAAGCTCAATGTAAAAAACCACATGTTAAAATTAATCAGTAAAAATTAAATTTATCAGTGAAATTCATTTGACCTTGCTAAATAGATAATTCTATAGTTGTTGCTATTGAATTCATATATTGCTATTGAATTCATATAGTTTCGTTTTTTTTCCATGCCGATGAAATGAGTTGCCGAAGATGGTTGAATACATACTGTTGGAATTGCGTAATGATTTCGCCATCTACAGAAAGGTTACAGATAAGTGAATTCATTTTCTTTTTTAAAATAATGGTTAGTTTTTTTCCAGCATTGTTAAGAAACGCAGATTACGTGCAAAATAAATTTATTATTTTTGATTTTTTGTTCAAATGAAAAATCAAATGAATTCACTTATCTGTGATATTTATGTAAATAGCGAAATCAATAGTTTTATAACGAAGGGTATCTTATCAGTAATATGCGCATTTACTAATGATAGGCCTGTTTGAACTTGCATAAAGGAATGCTTGTTTCTTAGAGCGAGATTTACTATGGCTTGACGCCTACTTATCATTACTTAGCATTATATCACTGTAATATCCTACATTTATATTTTTGTGAAAAATATTTAATTTAAAAGACGAACCGAAAATTCAACTGCTTCTATAAATTTCAGAACTATGAGAAGCCCAAACAATACCTTCAGTATAAAAAAGTCATATGTTAATTAAATAGTTTTCGAGGACCTCTAAAAACTATCTAAATCACCACGCCATCAGCAGCAGCTCTGTGCCGAAAACAGAGCATGGAGTGGTATGAAAGCCGTTAAAATACCCCGTGAAAGATGTCGATTTCTCAAAAATTCAGACCTCAGAACTGAAAGTTACGCATCTATATTATTTTAATAGGGCTATTAAACGGCTTTCTGGCTCAGAGGTAGCCTCATGTTTTGGGAGTTCCGGGTTTGAGTCCCGGTTAAGGTATGGTTGTTCTTCTGTGTGCTATCTTTGAGATGCGTGACTGTGTCCCCTTCCCTGTAAAAAGGGGCTTTGCAGCGAATGTGATGAGTGTGAAGCTAAAAGTCGAACTCTTGGCCTTTGTTGGCGCTACTTGAGCATTTATTAGCATATTTTCGGCTTAAAACCTGCTGATGTATCAGCGGAGCTTGTCTGTGGCAAGTGCTATAAGTAACAGCAATATAGGGGTATTATTTGAAATTCAATCTGTTTTTTATGCCCGTAAAATATACAACGCTTGTAAGATTTTGGTAAACAGATTGCAATCAATTTAATTTATGTAAAATTTTTTACTTTAATAAATACGTAAATTCTTAATCTCGAGAGTTTTTAAATCCCAATCGTTTTATGTAAAAGACTACCACAGTGATTTAAGTACCAAATATTTATTGTTAATTATAATAAAATGTATTATTTTTAACGTTTATTTCATGTTTTGCTCTTTGCCCTTGATAGATGAAATTTCATATTTATTATTTAGGTCTTATTATTATATATTACCAAATACATAATTAATTATTAAGTGAATAAAAATTTTATTATTTATGTTTTTTTTGCCTGTATAATTCATGCTCCCATGAATATCCCCCATTGCATAAAATGTATATTCTAGATATTAACTTGAGACGGAAAAGAAGAAATTCATTTCAGAGAAATTATTTTGGAGCTCTTTGTATTATAATATAATTTTTACACTGAATGGCTCGTAATTAAAAGTAATTACGGAGCCTCATTTCGCAATCACAGACAAAATCTTCTTTATGACACATTTTCCTCCGCCTCGATTGTCGAATAGAAATAGAAGGACACACCACTTTGAAAATTGCTATTATTAGTTTTCTCTTTACCCTCCCCCTTCTTTTTTTGAGAATAAATAGGAATAAACTTTATCATCACCGAGACTTTATCAAATTTAACTACTTCGTGAGATGTTTGTATTACTTCAAAAGCAATAATATCGCAAGGGAGAAAAACAACAACCGTGGTTATGTTGCTCTGCCACTATTTATAGAAGCATTCGGCAATCTGAAGTGTTTCGAAAGTCTTTAAATTGAAATTCAGGGCGCACCCTTGCCTTCCTTCTAGTTTTATAAACCAAACTGAATTAGTGGAAACATTTTCAATTTCGAAAATTCGAATCTAAACTCGGTAAAGTTGAAAGCGTTTTAACATCAGAATGTCGAGAACATTTCACTTCCTCCCAAACTTCTGTTTCATCAACCCTCCTCCAGTTAAAAACAAAGCAGAAGCGAAATAAGTAAATAAGTAAAAATTGATCTCGGAATGCTTTTATCTAAAAATAAATTTAAAGCGTAGCGGTGAGGGAGCAGAACAAACAGGGAATCATTTCTGGGGGCGAGGAGAGCCGGCCCGTAATGGCCCGAAACCGAATCAAGAGTTCCTTAATACCGAGCTCTGTTTTGAGACGCTCATCTTAACCAAACAATTCGTACCCTCCCACAAGGACCACGGGGGAGTTTAAAAAGCAATGGCAAAACAAGCAATTGAAAGGGCCGGTCAATCTCAATTCTGGAGTTTATTTTAGATATCAGAGGTGGTGCCCTCAGGCCGGCTTTCCCGTTCCTTTCACGGGAGATGCCGATCTCCGGTGCCTCCATCCACTCCATTTCTCGATGTACGACATTTTAATGGAACCTGTTATTTCGAGAGGAGGTGAGTCGTTTCAGTTGGGTGTACCGTTTTCAAAGAAGCCCCCCCCCCCCCCCCCGGTTTCATCCAACGGAGAGGATGCTCAATTTTCGTTTGCTCGAATCGAATATACATTTTAGACCTGTTTCAGTCACCATTTAGTTCAAATGTTATGTCCATTTAATCATTATGCTTCTAGCTTGTTAGAATTCATATATACATGTGAATTAGAAGCCACAAATAGTTCATTCAAGTATAAATTTATAAAAAGCATTACACACATCTATCATTTTGTCAATTAAAATCTGTGCCAAATTTCATCCATTGATTTTTCTAGATTCTATTCATGCCTAAACAAGCCGTCAATCCATCCTTTGATGAATTTCATCTAAAAATTGAAAGAATTTTGTGATGTAAATACTACTTGCTGAACTTAGCTAATTTAGCTTTTCATTTATTTATTAAAATGTCGCATGGAGAAGCAGACAATGACAATAGATATGACAATAACACGTTTTAATTATATTTTTCGTATGCAAAAAATATAGTTGAAAAATATGCACCATCGAACTGCTATTAACTAAATCTTTACTATCTCTTCAAATAAAAATAATTTCAAGAATTTGGCGGGAAGAAAATATAAAATAATGACTATATAATACTTTCGATCGAGTTTCATTTGAAAAATCTAATGTCGTTTGGGTCTCATCTGATAGTAGTTGTGGGATCAAAGTCTTTCAGATTGGAATTCGATCCTTTATCCAACTTATAATTACCATGAAACCTTCTACATGAAAAAATTGCTAATGCGCTAATTACATACTTAAATTAACATAATCTCTGAAGGTTTTTTTCTTTCAATTATATACTTTAACATCTTTTAAAGGAGAACTTTAACCCCAAATACGCAACCCCAAATACGCAAATGCATGAGTTACATTACATTTACATTTTAAAAACAATTATCAAACTAATAATCAGTGGACGTTTTTTATCAGTTTTCTTTTAAGAGTTGCCGTTTTGAAGGTCCTGTTTTGGTTTTCACCATTTCTAATTGAGTATCAAATTTCCATTTATGTTTAATATTCAGTTAGTAATTAAATTAACGAATTTTTGTAAATTAATATATTGATGTGGAAAACCCAATTTTTGTTAAAATTTTTAAATTTATGTTTTGTTAAATGAAATGTATCAATAATTTTAAAATATTAAAGATTGTATAGAATGTATTTTTGTTATATTTTTACCATCCTCTTTACTTTTAATTTCTTTATATTTACTTACTTTATATTTACTACATATTTCTTATTACTATTACTTTATATTTACTATATATTAATTATTTTACTTTTAATTTCTTTTCTTTCTTTCGTGAGTCTAAAGCTATCTCGAGTGCCCCTGAATTAAGTGCTTAATTTACATCATTTAATCATATTATTTGCCACTTAAAGTGCTGCTGTTAGGGATATGGATAAAGCATCAGTAAAAGAAATAATGAAATCTGAATAGGGAAGAAGCGTATTAATGTGGACCTAAG
>JAOUZG010052945.1:1437596-1459657 GCA_026289955.1 Argiope argentata
AGGTTTAATCTATCTCATAATTTTATATAATTTTTTTATTATTATTATATTTTTGCTTTCGGCTTAAGATAAACGATATTCCTATTGATGTCGGTTTTATTACTATTTCCTTTTACTCCTTATTTCCAAGAAATATAATTAATTCTTGTATTTTTTTTGTACTAATACTTTATATGAAATAAGATGCAATACCAATCTTTTTGTGCGTGCATGTGCATTTTCTTTCTCCTTTATATTAAATGAAATATTTCCACCTTTGTGGATTCCTTGTCTTTTTTCTTTATTTTATTTTACTTAACTTATTTGTATGCAATGAAAATAATTTTCAGAAATCCGAATTGTAACCAATTTAAACAGATTTATCTGAATCAAATCTTTACAACTAGAGAGATTGCATTGCTATTGCGTAATAATCAACTCTTTGCACTCTATTGTTACCTAGGTAGCATGTAATGATCACTATCCTGCGCATCATCTTTCATTGGTGCATATTCAGCTGTATGGAAGCGTTAAAGTCAACCCTATAAAATGCATCGAAGACTCCAATCTCTCTCCTCTCTTCCAAGTCGCTGTAGAAGGCGGAGACAGAAAACTTTCTTGGAAGAAAAAAAGAGAGAGAGAGAAAAGGAAAAAGTGGATTTCAGTAAACAAATGAAAAGTCCCAAACTGTCTGTGACGCCATTTTTCACGATGCCTCTCGCATTTGCAAATAAAAACAGCGACTACTGCTGGTCCCTCTCTTCGGTAGGGGGTGGGTTGACAGTTGGCGGGGGTCGAGGGGTCAATCAAAGCAATCAGTTACCTCTCTGGTGCTAGAGCATCAATTGCCTGGTCTTTCCAGTAACCAAAAATGCCACCTGCTCTTGCCGACATCCCCTTGCGGAGGGAGGAGGGAGATGTAATTTCGGTCCCTGTCTCCCCTGCCAGGGGTTGAGTAAAGAGGAATAAAATAGTGCTAATTTTGTATGCGCGGAAAGTTACCACAAACGCTGGTGTGGGCAACAAAATTTGGGATATTAAATGGTAGATTAAATACACTATTTGGAAAGGATAATTTTTAAAAACAAATCTGCATGACGGTAAAACGGGCTGGACATTTTTTACGAATCGAAAACAAGGTCATGTAACTGCACAATTTTACTTAATCGACAAATATCCATAACTGATAACACATAAATCTAAAAATGGGATTTAAAAAAAAAGATTAACTGAATGGGAAGAGATAGCGAAGTGAAGTTCCCAGGCGCGTTAATTTTTCTTTTTAAAGTCTCATTTTTTCTATCGAAATAAAAAAAAAATTTCAATTTAAAAAATAAAATAAATAAAAAGGATAATTTATTTTTCTGTTAACTTCTTTCCCAAAATCGCTATTTCTGATGATTGAAATGTAACTAAGCAACTGTTTTCAGCCTTCAAAAATCGGTACTACATTCATAATTAAGTTTGCGAAAAGATGCTTCTCATGAGACGGGCTGGCGACAAAGGGAAAATATTAATTACATGATTATTTCTATTTATTAATGCGTAATTGAACGTCTGTTTCTTTGATCCTTATACTATTTCGTACCTCTTGATGGATTCGAACGAAATTTGGCTAACTTTTTTTCTTCGGGAAAGACTTAACTATTGTAATAAAAGTTTTCTACTTTAATCTAAAATGAAATAAATGGGGGAAAACGATTTCACCTTTTTTGTTTACTCTCCCTTTTGTTTACTATTCATTCGGAAAATGCCATTTAAAAAACTATTTTTGGACTGTCTACAAATTGAAAAAGCTAGCCTTCTCTCAATTCTCACCACTTTCAAAACACATCGTTTCCATAAAATGATTATATGACTTTTAAATGAGTTTTACAAAATCATTTTTTTTAAAAATTGTATACAATTGAGCAATTAATGCTTACAGTTTCAAGTTTGTTTTATTTTTACTTCAGTAGTTAACATAACTAATGA
Organism: Argiope argentata; assembly: GCA_026289955.1. Taxonomy (NCBI): domain Eukaryota; kingdom Metazoa; phylum Arthropoda; class Arachnida; order Araneae; family Araneidae; genus Argiope; species Argiope argentata. The sequence goes on from JAOUZG010052945.1 coordinate 1,439,550, forward strand.
CAATCGCTACAAATTTAAAATAGAAATTCCAAACTTTTGCCACTGAAAAATTACGGGTTGCATATTCTAAAGTACAAGTTTAGCAAGAAATAAGTTAACCGCTTCAGAGGGTTCTAAAGTGTATTCTATTAGTTCAAATAAGATAAAATTTGAACTAGAGATTATTCAGATAATATGCTTTACATTTATTAATTTTTAAAAAGTAGTACAGAAATTCACCAGCTGACGGCGCTGAAAAATAAATGGACTTTATTTGCAAATGTTGAAAATGCAAAACAGAGTTGGCGTTAAAATTGGTAACAGCGCATGTCTATTACCATTTTTCTTTGTATAAAAGGAGGCGGATTCTGCACAAACTTTAGTTTCTTCTCTGTTCGTCATGTCTAAGTTGCAAGAAAAAGCTCTATTGGCGAAATTGCTCTACCAGAACCAACTAAACCCCGTTGTAGCTCTAAAGGAATTCCGTCCATATAAAGCAGATAAGAAGAGATCCAATGTCTCCAACTGACCTACGTAAGATGATGTAGAAATTCGAAAACACTCTGCAATTTGGCATTCATTTGGATTGAGGATAATTGAAAAAATCTCGTCTTCCAGCTTTGGAAGTGTTGCACCCGCTCGTTGAAGCCAGCAGTGAGTCGCCGCATAACAGCGGCAGTTCGCCAGTTGTTTCCCGTGCTCTGGACACACCATATTCAACTGCACGAAAAATCGCTCGGCAGAATTTGCATTTCTATCCATACAAAATCTAGTCTGCACCTATTTCGGGCGGAGACTTAGAGCTCCGAGAGAGAAGCTTTTGCACCTCAGTTCCTTGCTCGAATAGTAGCTGATACAACTTGGCCATGGCACATTCTGTGGAGTGGTGAGGCCCACTTATGCCTCAATGGGCGAGAGAGCACCCACAACTGCCAAATTTGAGCACAGGAAAGCTCTCACGTTATCCAGGAACAACCCTTGATTCCTAAAAAAGTGACTTTATGGTGTGTTTTTACAGCTACCTTTATAATTGGACCGTATTTCTTTGAAGAGTAGTTCCGTCACTGTACAACGGTACCATGATATAATGAGAGATTTTGTAATCCCAACTCTTCTACAGCGTGGATGCCTTATGGATTTTTTTTTATTGCAGAATGGTGCATAACCCCACATTGATCATCGTGTAAACTGATTGCTAATACATGGTTTCCAAGAAGCACGATTTGTCACCTGTTATTTCCCAATAGCATGGTCTCCTCACTCACCAAACATCATCCCTTGCGTAATTACAATGTGTAATTGTCTTCAAATAACATTACAAATGATTGTAAGGTTATTTGAAGGACAATATCTACCGTCGAAGGCCGTTATGTCTACCAGATCTCAAAGATAATATCCGGCGCCATATTTTTAATATTTTGGCAGGCTCTCTTGTTAGAAGTGGAGGAGGATATGTTCAGAAATTTTAATTGTACTTTATTTAGAAATTATAATCAATATTAAAGGTTTTTATGTACATTACATTTTTGCATTATTTTTATTTAATAAATGTAAAGCGCCTCATCTCAATAATTCGTAGTTGAAATTTTATCTCATTTGGCTCAAATGAACACATTTTAAAGTTCTATGAAGTAGGTAACTTATTTCTTTCTAACCCTGTAGCCCCCTTCCTATTTACTTGTATATACTTAGCGGTGACTCTAAAAATGTCGATTATCCGGATGTATAATGACAAAAAATAATCAATTATAATCAGATTTGCAGATTCCAAAATCTCCCGACGGGGTTGAAAAGGAGAATTGAAAACTGTGAACTTCTGCTCATTCTTTCTAACATATATAACCGATAAAAGTTCAAAAGTCCCGGGTATATAATTTAGTTTCTTTAACAGTACTTATGTTTAGCAAAACTTATTTTTGTTTGTTGAAAAACTGAAGGATTTCGTTCAGATTATTGATTAAACAAACTATCGAATAAGTTGTTTATGATCTGTATCAAATATTTAAGAAGAAAAAAAAACACATTGTTTTTAGAAATCTTTTAAGGTGAATTGGTAAAATTTCAAATATCCACCTGATATCCGAATATAAAAAATCTTCCTTATATATGAAAATATCTTACCATAGTGGCGAGGAGAGGGATGAATCCTTTCAACTTTTTAAGAGAGTAATAATGGCACATATTCCGACTTTCCCTTATCACAAACGGAGGAGTTGTTGGGTTTTTTTATCACTTGCGAGCATGAAATTTTATACCCATCAGTACCTGTTATGTGTGAAAATGTTATAGACATAATGCAGGTGTACGGGAATTATAATACTATTGGCGAGGCAATTTGACGGAGAGTCGGATGGGAAGGAAAGAATGATCCCAGAGAAAGATATGAAAGTTTAAGGATTTGCTATGCGATATTTTCTGTAAAGTCACAGTATTTTCTTGTGTAAATTCCGTAATGTCAATCGGGATCGCCGTGCATACCATGATCGTGAGTTCTTTGCAGGGCTGCACCACTCATTAAGTTCTGCATTTATGCTAACTTTTCATCCCCCTTGTGACCCCTCTCCCGGCAGAAACTACTTTCCTACATTTTTTCATAACAGGAATTTAAAAATAATTTTTTTAATGAGGAATCCATGCAAAATAACACTTTAATTACCTATATTGATGAAAAATAATGTACTCAGAATTAAATTTATATCGGCAACAAATAAAATACAAATTAATGATATTTTCTAAGAAAATGAAAATAAAGCAAAATCTCATAATGTTTATGGTAACAACTGAACTCATTTTTGTACTGTTTAAGGAAGGAAAAAAAGTTATAATTGTTTCCCATTTTATACAAGCTATTAAATAAAAGTAAAAGAAAAAAATATGATGTGTAGATTTCGTATATGAAAAAATAAGCTGATTATCAAATCATATTTTTACTATAGTAATTAATTATAGCCTTCCCTAGTTTATTATTAATATTGGAAGATAACTATTTTGACGAATTGTTTGTATAGATGTTTTATTTTGATTTGTTGTTGTTACTTAAGGCACTTGCCCGGACAAGTTTTACTCAAAACTTCAAGCTTTAGTAGTTCCAGGAGGGGAGGGGCTTCAGCAATCGTAACAATTATTTCAGTTGACTGATTGCTGGCAGCCTATCAGTTTTGTAGGCAATCGACCTCCATTTGCTTACAAAATAATGTAAATTCAGTTGAACCAAGGAGGTTAAACGGATTTAAATCTATCAATACTGATGTCTGAGAGCATAAGAAATAGGGCATACATCGCCGAAGAATTTCTGTCTTTTCCCTTACTAACTATATCATTAGCGTATTTCCTATCCTCTTCTCGGTTATTTGTCAGACATTATCGAAATAAAGGCCATGGGCACGACGTCTTCAAGGACTTCAAAAGGACCGAATTTTCAATATAGTCGTAATCTTATGTGTATTAACTACCAATTTTCTCGGCGATAATACGATATCCTTAACTGGCCTAATTCTGACGAGAAATGATTTGGTTGTATCCGTTACAATCGAGTGTCAATATCAACCAGTACCTAATACAGCCAAACCGAGTATCAACAAAGCCTAGTCGATTTCCCTTTATTGACTTTAGTATTGGGAAAGGAATTTTTTTCATTTACTTAAAAGTACTTTGTTGTCGAACAGCAAAACTGTAAAATAAGCACTTCGCTTCGTCACTTCTTGCAAGAACTATGCCCTCCTTGTAATGAGATGTAAGGTTCCCATTTAATTGTGACTTTATTATTTTTGTATTTATTGATGCTGAATGGCAACAGCAGTTTTATTACGATGAAGTTCGCTACTTCTATTTGAATAAAGCACGAAAAATGTTATAATCTTGAATACTAATTAAGTGTTTATTTTTCTAATGCTCCTTTTCTTACATAAAATATTATACAACGTAAAACTCACCTCTTATATGTCGCAGTCGAATTTTTCAAACAGAACTTAAAACTGTTTCGCAGAAGCTTCAAAAGTTACTAGCTACAAAGAAACTAAACGACGCCATAACTTCGTTGAAAGCTTCCGCTGAAGTCGCTTGAAATTCCAATGAATTTGATTTCAAAGAAATAACAAGTATCATCATCGTACGCCTATACCTAGCCCAGGTAATTTTATTTCGAAAACGTTATTATTTTTTGTAAAATTTGTAAAAATTAACATTCCGTTGTAAAAAGAATATTCCATTTCTCTTTCGCCAAATAAACGTCGACAAACAGATTTGGCTCAACTACACTTCTCGCCAAGAGCAGCTGTGATTTTTCTTTTTCGCCCCCCCCCCCCAAAAAAATCAACAAACGAAATTATTTTGAACTCTTCCGAAGCGCAATCGCTGAATCAACTAATGGTCGCTCAATTGAAAATGGATTTACGTATCAGAAAACTTTTAACCACCGGAAATGAGAATGATCTAATTTGGCATATTGTTGAGGATAATATTAAAAGAAATGAAAATGGAACTTTACATGAATTAGATATTCTTTATATGCAGTCGAAAAATGATAATGAAAATTTCGGTGAAACAATTCCTGATAAAACAGAATTGTTGAATGAAATTGAAGCGCTACGTAAATAAGTAGAAATGTTAAGTTTTCCCTCGTTTCCTCCCACATCCCCTCCTTCTCAAATTGATCCAAATAGTTCTACAATTCTCGCTACGTTGATGGAGACGCAAAAATTATTATTAGATATAAATTGCAACTCGTCAAATGTTATTCAAATCACGTCCACTAATGATACGGCAAATTCAATAGAAATATTTCAAGGAGATGCCATCGACAATACTCACGAATGGCTTAAAGAGGTGGATAGAATTTCAAAATTAGCAAACTAGTCGGACGAACTGAAATTGACAAATGTCATTTCTCGACTTTCTGGATCAGGAAAAAATTATAATGACTGGATTGCGTGGAAAACTGCTCTCTCATCGAGGTTTAAAAGACGCATCACAGTGCAAGAATTTTTAGCTCACCAAAGTGAACGAAAATTGAAACACAGCGAGACGTTTGATTATATTTTTGCAAAAGGTGCTCTTCTGGAAAAAGCTCCTTTTACCATTTCACAACCTGACCGTATTTCTATGATCATTGGTGACATTACAGAAGAAAAGTGGCAGATTGCCTTAGCCACTCAGAATTTTATCACAGTTGAAGAATTAACTGATGGAGCAACAGCAATAGATGCAATTCAAGGAACAAAACAAGAGAAAAAGTCATACGAATTTCCAAAACCGCAATCTAAATCTTTTAATTCACGTGATGAACAGCGTCGTAAATTAAATCCAGCAACTGCCGACGTTCGTAATATTATTTGTCGGCGTCGTGGAGACAAAGGCCATGCTTCATTTATGTGCAGTTTACCGCCACCTGAACGAGGATCACCTATAGCCCCACCAAGAAATATATCACGACAAACTCATGACAACCAAAGAAATATTCCACTTTCGTCTACTAACAGCTCAACTACTTCCCATGAGAAAACACCACACGATGCTAATAGTTCAAATTTTTCTGACTCCCACCGCAACAGCAATCGCAACTCGAGAAATGCAAGATCTACGCCCATCAATGCAAGTAAAAGTAATTCTATAAATTGTATTAAAACTCATACAAATAGGCGTGCATTAATACCTGTCATTATTAGTAATGATACCCAAATCCAAGCCCTCTGTGATCCCTGTGCTGATATCACTGTCATTCAACAATCCTATGTTCCGCCTGATGTCGTTATTCATCCATGGACTGACGGACAGTTTCAAGTGGTCAACCACGAAATAAAGCCAATCGGTTGGATTTCTTTGAACATTAATATTGGTACTATTGAACATATGATGCCTAAAGTTGGAATTTATTCCCAACTTCCATTTCCATTAATTTTAGGGTTTGACTGGCAGAAAAAAGTCCAGGCTAGGTGCACTTACGACTCAAATGGATCATTATGCATCTCTACACCATCCTCGCTTCACTCGTACGAATGTATTCATGCAGCAAAACCTAGCATAAACTGTCTCGCTCCTAAAAAATGTCCGTTACCGACTCTAGACGATGTTGTTTTGCCCAAAACATTTAATTCACTTCCTCTTCAAAAACCACTCATCTTTAAATCTAAGAAACATTCTGCGAAGCATCAAACCCAACTTGATGCTGTAATTGGAAAATTTGTTGACGTATTTTATTCTAATGACGACAACATTGGATTATGTCCCTATTTAGAATTTGAAATAGAATTACAAAAAGACAAACCCATTAGATGTCGACCATATCGTCTTTCAGAGACTGATCGTCAGTTCCTAAATACTCAAATTCAAAAATGGTTAAATCAAGGAATTTGTCGCCCTTCCAACTCGCCTTACTCCACCCCTGCTTTCATAGTAAACCAGCCCTTTCATGAAAGTACTCCAAGACACGTTGTTGTGGATTTTTCACGCACCATTAATTCCATCACGAAGATTGATCTGCACCCAATTAATCAGATGGAGGATGTGATTAAACTCGCCACAGGAAGGCGATACAATTATAAAATGGATATAAAATCTGCATTTAATACCATTCGTATAAGAGAGACGGAGATCTACAAAACTGGCTTTGTCACGCCCAATGGGCATTTTGAATTTCTGAGTATGCCTTTTGGTGTCACCAATGGCCCATCTACAATGACAAGAGCGATTAAATTTACTTACAGCCATCTAGCCCCGCACAATATAAATACATACATTGGTGATATTTCAACTTCACATGATGACTTTACTTATCATCTAAAAGTGCTTTACAAAATTTTTGAAGCAACTCGCAGTGCTGGTTTTAAGCTAACACCAGAAAAATATCAATTTGCTGCATCAGAAATTTCCCTTTTTGGTCGAATTCTCTCTCAAGACGGCGAACGCCCAGATCCAGAGCGTACTGCATCAGTTGAATGTTATTTAACTCTGAAATCAATTCAAGAAGTCCGAAGTTTTCTTGGATTCGCAATCAATTCAGAAAGCATATTCGCAATTTTACTGTAATCGCAAAACCACTTACAAACACCCTCAAAGGATTAGAAAAGAAGACCAGAAATGCTGCCATTGTTTTAACAGAGGATCAACAGCGTGCCTTTGAGAACTTGAAAACTAAAATTACTTCCGCTCCCATTCTTGCTTATTTTAAACAAGGTATGCCAACTTTCGTAGAAACTGACGCATCGTATTCTGGACTAGGTACAGTTTTATCTCAGGATCAGAACGGAAAACGTCGAATTATCGAATATGCATCACGAACTTTAAAGGATACTGAAACACGCTACCACAGTAATGAACTAGAATGTGCTGCAGTGCATTGGGCACTCACTGAAGAATTTTGCCTTTATCTTCTTGGTCACAATTTCGAACATATCACAGATAACTATACCACAGCATATGTTGTAACGAAATCTGCAATCAATCGCAAATTTGCCCGATATTTGGTACACTTGGCTCAATTTGAATTTACAACAGTACATTGACCTGGAAAGCAAAATGTTATCGCAGGTCATCTTTCCCGTTTTCCAACTCCACCTATTTGTTTAACAGTTACCACAAGCTATGAATCAGAAATTTACACAAAGGAAAAGAGAGATGGCTTCTGCCAGTATATTTTTTGTTTTCTCAAAGAGAAAAACCCTAATAAAAAGACAGTGTCAATCATACGTAATTACAACATCGATATCTCTAAGATTACTCTAGTACGATTACAGGTCAATGGAACGAAATCTGTAGAAGTGATTCCAAAGGCAATGCGTTAACAAACTTTGTTTGCTTGACACGATGATGTCGGACATATATATGCCAAAAAAAACACTTTACAATTTACAGAACGCTATTGGTGGTCAAATATGAGAAAAGACTGTAAAATATACGTTCGAAGTTGTCACAAGTGTCAAATTTTAAGCGCCGAACTGCAAATGCTTGTGGCTTATTGCAACAATTGCCGATTCCAACTACACCGTGGGAAATAGTGTCTGTTGATCACATCACACACTTTCCTCAAACAAAAGCTGGGAACACTAACATGTTTGTCCAGATTGGCCATGTGACACGCTACGTGATTGCAACACCATCCGCATCTCTCGCTGCGTATACAGTGACCGGTGCTCTCTATAACAACATTGTACTCCGATATGGGCCGCCAAGTATGTATATATCAGATAGAGGAACTGCGTTTACTACACGCCACACTCAGAGATTTTTGTAAAAAAATGGAATCACGCAATCAATGACACCACCCCATTCTGGCATTGTTGAACGTGCCAATGGAATAATTGTGTTCACCTTGAAAAAAAATATCGACAAAAATCCAGAAAAATGGGACTTACTACTTCCTAATGTTTTATTGGCAATTAACACCACCAAACAGAATTCCACAGGGAAATCCCCATTCTATTTGCTTCATGGATATGAGCCACTCCTTCCTCGTGAATTTCATATTGCAAGCTTCATAAACGACTATGCCACGTGAGGATCAACTTGACCTTTTGATGTTGGCCAGGGCCGAAGCTGCGAATTCTGATCATGAAACACATTTATCAAATAAACGTAGATTTGATCTTCATCGTAGACATCATTTATTTAAATCAAGAGATCTCGTATTATACGACTGGCCGAAACAAGGAAATCATAAATTATCTCCAATTTACAAGGGACCGTTTGTAATCGTTCGTCCGGTCGGGGCCGTGTGTTACGAGATCAAGTCACCGAAAGCACGTAATGGTGTTTTAAAAATTATCCATATGCAGCATCTTCGGCCTTATAACGAACGAGATACATCAATCGACGAAGATGACATTTTTGAAGAAGACAACGAATCCGCTGCAGAAATCTAAGATACAGCAGGTGATCCCCAATATGGACTCTCATCGCACCCATTTAGTTTTACTTGGAGAATCTCATTAAAATATTAAACGTCTTAAGCGTATCAATATAAAATTTAAAACTGTTTAAATTCTCATTGAGCGGGGCCGACTGTAAGGTTCTCGTTTAACTGTGACTTTATTATTCTTGAATTTATTGATGCCGAGTGGCAACAGCAGTTTTATTACGATGAAGTTCGCTACTTCTGTTTGAATAACGCACGAAAAATGTTATAATCCTGAATACTAATTAAATGTTTATTTTTCTAATGCTTCTTTTCTTACATAAAATATTATACAACCTAAAACTCACCTCTTATAGAGAGGTATCAACCTTTCCTTCTTGCTCTGGGTTTCTGTCAGTTGCAAAAATCTAGCTGTTCTTTGTAATACAGAAGAAGTTGTGTTTTTAACTCTATTTTCGTAAGATTGGGAGGGTGATAGGAGGGGGAGATATTGTTACGAATGTAAAAAATCCATTTTCTATTGGACAAACTGGCCATTCGCCACTATTGATAATTCTCATAATACAAAAGTCTTATTCTTGGACTTTTTTATATTTACAGAAAATTGTACCAACCTAATTCTTTGTTTTTAAATGGTCATTTTTGTGCTCCCTGTGGATTTTTTTTCCAACTACCTGTGATCGGGGGTCCATTTCATTTATATTTGAAGTAAATTTCTAGATTATGTAATTTTACATTGCATCAAATTTTACTAAAGAAAGTAAAGCGTACAACATTTGTGAACAGGCAGTACAGAATCACTTAAAAGCAGTTTGGTTGGACTAAATCACTTAAAAAGCGTTGCGTTATTAGCCCGGAGGAAAGTAGTACTATAGTGCAATTTTCGTTACGCCGCAGCTAAAATATTGAAGTTATTGACTTGTCCAAATTCATATGATACATACAAAATTGAACTTATTTTTTAATGCATCATCTATATAATGAGTAAATTAATATTTTGCAGCCTATTAAATACTATACACACAAAATTGAACTTATTTTTTAATGCATCACCTTTATAATGTCTAAACTAACATTTTAAAGCACGTTAAATTCATATACTTTGTATACATATATAATTAATATACTTATTAATATTATATAAAAATATTTTTTGTTTAATTACATGATATTGAGTTTAATTAAGTCTTTAAAATGATTAACTGCCAACTTTTAAGGAAGAGGGTTTTTTTTGAATGAATTGAATTGTCTTTCCCGATTTTGACGTATAATTTCATACTGAGATATGCTTTTTTTATTAAAATTCTTTTATTGGAAATATAATCGAATGAAAATGTTGAACACTCATTGAATAAAAATTTGGAATTTGGTGTGTTTCACTGAATATGAATTTGATATAGATCAACAATTTTGATGTGAAAACAATATTTAGATTTTCCTGCTTCTTACGAGCAGATTGTTTTTTCTCATGAGTAAAATCTGCAATTAAAATCTATATCTCAGGGAATATAACTCTATACCAAATGTATTTTTGAGTTCATATGCTCGCATGATTTAAAATGGAAAGATGGACTTCTAGATGAGAATTTTATTATAAATCATTCTCCAAATTTGCTTTTTTAGTTAGGTGAATGTTTGGGTTACCGAGATTAAATATTAAGGAATGTGTGTTTCTAATTATTGGCTAACTGATACGCAGAGATTCATATAAATATCAAGGCTGAAGTTTAGGATGATTACTAAACTTTCTCTTAGTATAGATATATACTTTTATATGCGAATATGTATATTTTAAACGTATAAAACATGCGGAGCTTCATATAAAAAGGTATACCAATTAATTGATTTTCATTATTTGAACTTACAACTTGCGGACATTCAGCCTACATCAGAAACAAAATCAAAATTATAGACTTTGCTGCTATACTTCTCTGTGAATCATCCCTTCTAATTTTTACAAACCCTTTGCAAAAATGTAACTAAAAAAAACTGAGCATATAGCTCATACGGAAAAAGCGAGCGCAATGTCAGTTTTTTTTTATTTTGCAAAACTTGAAATCATAAATTTTTTCCTAATATAAGGTCATAGCTTCCATATTTTTAACTAGAGATAGCTGTTGAAACCATCTCAGTTCAACCACATGTTGCTGTATTACCGATAACAACGATCACATTTGAAGTACTTCAAGTCCACTTCGACCACGAATGACTTTTCCGTTACATGATGGACATCTTTTAAGATGGCTTCCAGACTTTGTGAACAGTTTTTTCAAGAAATTGGGCCTTCACATTTGAGACTGCTGGAAACGATGGCTGTGAATGAACAGATTCATTTCTTAGAGGATTAAAAAGGTTATTATAGAATTTATGCAGGATTTGAATTTTCCACCCTTCGTGAAATAAAGAGTTGACAACCCTATAAAAAACTTTTAGCAGCCGATAGTTTAGGGTTATTAAAAATGGAGCGTTACGAAATAGAACAACGTGTTAACGCAAGATTTGAATTAAATAAAAAACACAATTTGTTTCTTTTAATTTTTGTTTTTATTGAATCGTAAAGTACACAGGAGTTATAAGGAATTATAATAGGTTATGAACGAACACGCAGAGCAAATGACCTCAACGGCTTTGCTGGCATATGCGCACTCTTTTGTCAAATTTTCGATGAACCTTTTGCATAAATGGGACTGAATTTCGTTGAGGCTGAGTTAAATTTCCTCTTTTAATGTACGCATGTAGGCACAGATCTCTGGCTTCAAATAACTCCATTGGAAGAAATCTAATGGTGGTAAATCACAAGAAATAATGGGCCATTTTTTCAAATTTTTGAGTTATTGCCACCAGAACTTCATTATATTTGAAATGTTGTTCAACAATGAAAAGTATATTGTTCTATGGTATATCACACCATTTTAGGGGAAACCGTATTAGATCAAATCAGAGCATATCCGGCAAGGTTTAATTTTGTTAGATAACCGTAATTAAGTTACCCTATGTTGGGACAAATCCTTTAATTGAGATTTACTATCAAACAATTAAAATAATACTTGAGCCATTATCTTCTCACCACATTCTCACTCCACCCTACCGGATTAAGTCTACTCAACTGCATAACGTATGCTTTGCGGGAATGAGATTTCGAATACGCGACCTTCCAGTTAGAAATCGGAAGCCATAGCAGTCCGTAATTTTTATCATTTCAGAACATGATGTTGTTTTTGGTATGAGGTTTTTAGCGCCAAAAAAAAAATCCGTAGGCAAAAACTAATCATAAATCCGTAGACGAAATTTTTTTATTATTATTATATGCATGAGCATCTCAGAAAATCAGCTTCTCATAACGTGTTACCATTGCATTTACAAAAGCTCTGATTTAAAAAAATAAGTCAAGGATTACAGCAAATAAAACCTAGAAAAATGTCATTCTGAACACGTGATTAGATTAAATGAAATAAATAGGAAATGGGATATTTTTTTAAACAATCAATCGAGACAAAGTTTTTTTTGGATCGTTTACAATACTAAAGTCACTGATTAGATGAAACAATTAAAATAAATAAAAACATAATTTAACTTGCACGAGCATGTGATGCTTTATAAGGGTTCAATGGGATGAGGTTTTTGGCGCCAACAAAAATGCGTGAGCAAGGAACGTAAATTCTAAATTTCAACTTTCTCAAAAATAGGCCTTAGAAGACTCAAAAATATTGGTAAATGGAAGCAATTTCGAAAGAAAGACATTTTTAATCTCCAATTTGCCACTTTTTGTGGAGAAGATTTTTTTAGCTTTTTTAACTTTATGAAAGCTTTCTTCAAACTTGAATAAAACTCTTTTTAAAAAATATGTTAAATTGTTTGATTAATCCAAACGTTTACAAAATCTGCCACTTTTGGTTGAGATGTTTTCTTCAAACATTTATAAAAATCTTTTTAAAAGTAGGTTAGATTGTTTAATTAAGTAAAACTTTTTCAATGACTGGCCCTTCAAGAAATCGTAATTGAAATGATACATTGAAATATGTATAACAGATTTCATTTCACTAATCTTTTCCCCCCTATTTAAATAAAGGAAAACTATTTTTAATTTGTAAAGTTGATTTTTATAAGTTGTATTTATTTTATCTCGGTACTAATTATTGTTGGATTAACAATTTTTTTAAAGTTTAATTCTTCAAATAACGAATTCGTGCCAAATACGCAAAAATCATCCTTCAGTCAATATTTAGCCCATATCATTTTTATAAATTCTATCGGGGAAATTTTCTGTTCAAAACTGTACTCTGTACAAAAACAATGTACACAATTTTTAGCCTTTTGTTCCTTTTCTAGAAATTTTTTTGCGTGTTATAAAGCAATGAAGATAAATTTTTGTTTTATTGAATTGCTCCACTTATTAAATATTCATCTAAGTCTTGAAAGAAACTTGATTTATATTGATAAAAGAAAGTTTTAATCAAGATTAGTGATTAAAAGTTGGTAGACTTGTCTCCTTGAAAACAATACAAAGGAAATCTTCCCAAAATTAAAACACATTAGCTGTCCTTTTGTTCCAACTTCTATGATGCGAATGAAAATGATATTCACCAAATTTTAAGGGATGAATGGGGCAGTAAAAATTATAAGCAACTTTCAAAAATAAAGCCAAGAGACTGATCTCCAGAAGCATTCTCGTTCTTTCAAATATAAGAGCAATATCTAAGTATAAAATTTTTACTTTGAGTAGAATCATGAATTCCACTAATGTTCAGGTTTCTGTGCTCAGAATACCGCACATAATGCGTTTCTTTCTTAATAGAATAGGGAAACTGATAGAACTGACAGATCCTTCTCACTGCATTGTTCTTTTTTCGCCACGAGGCACCTCCATTCCTCGCGAGGACCAGGAGGAAAGCGACAACTGCGGAGTAAGAAGATGACAAATCTCGCCTTCAAATCTTTTGAAAAGACTGTGTGGTTTCTGTTTAAAATCTGCAGATTTCTTTTATTCCATGGTGTGAGCTTTCGTAATCGAAAAAATTACAATATGTATCCAAAACATCTTAGTTTTGATTATAATTTTTAATCAACCGAATGCCGACATTTTCCGAATGACCGCGTTGTCAGTCAGATTAGAAGTATGTAACAGCTGTATTGAGCTTCTCTTTTTCGAAATTTAAAATTTGATATGATATAAAAAGTAGTGGTGTAGTGGGGAAAAAAGGGGGAGGAAAAGCTCTAATCAGAAAAACTCCAGATTTTATACACTTTTATGAGCAAGTACAGAAATGTGATGGGAAAAGAGAATCATACTTTGGGCACCATTTGTCTTCGTTACTCTTATTACGGTAATTAGACCATTTGTGGTTCAATGAATTATAAGGATGGAGTTTTCTGAAATTTAAACTTCTCCCTATCACTAATTAGTAAAGGAAAGGTAATTTACTAAATTATAAAAATGATAACCCCCCCTGATCGGTTATTAACACATTTTTCCATTGTACAGTAGCAGTGTCTATGTAATTATATTTTCTGAGTTCGAAGCTCTCAAAATCCTGATTATATTATCAATTATACAACCCAAAAGATTGGAGCATTACCGTGCTATCAACAAACACAAATAAAGTAATAGGGTCTCCTTTAAAATGTTTTCTCTGGTCATCAACAGATGGCTCTGCATTCGACGTGTCTATCGCATTCTTTCTGGCTGGTAGCAAAGTGACCGAAAGGAAACTGCTGGTCTCCGCTTTTTCTTTTTGCCGCCGATTCCCTCCCTTTTCTCTTGTCTTTTCTCCCCTCCCCTATCTCTTTTTCTATTGCCTTTTTAATTTTCCTAACCTATTTTTTCCCTATGTCCCCCCTCCCGTCCCACACCCGTTTATTCTAGTGACTGGAGAATCTTTCGTCCGCGTGTCCGTCTGTCCAATCAAGCGGCTGATTGTCATGAAATATTAATGAGACTCCATTCTCTCAGTCACTGCTGAGGGGGTGGGGGTGGAATGCGAGGAAGGGAAGAGTACATGAAATAAATAAATAAAATAAAATAAAAAATGTGGTCTTCACGTCTTCAAGTTGCTTTCTTTCTTTTTCACTTTATCTTTTTTTCCCCTCCCTTTCTTTCTTCCTCCAACGGTGTTTTTTTTTTTTTTTTTTTTTACAATACGAGGAAATTAGAAATAGTGGCTGTGACCACCCGGGGAGGGGTGTCAGCAACGGTAGGGTTGTCTTTTCCGCTGAATTTCTCATTTCCGATGACATTCTTTCTTCTGTTGCATTGAAGCATGTTGAATTTTGTCATAAACTCCAAAATTGTTGCTTCCTTTACTTATAATTGATTCGTCTGTATCTTCTTGTCACTACTGTTGAAATGAAATTCGAACCAATTTCAATTTCATCAATTCACTTTTTTTAAATCTGCTTTTCAGATGTGGGATGAAAAGAGTTTTGCGTCAGTTAATAAATCCAGTTCAATGGAATTCTTTTCTATCTTTTGCAATCATGTTGACATTACTATTTCTATCTTTTTTATTTTTTGCAATCAGGTTGGACATTACACATTCCCGAAAGTACAGCTTATCGAGAGTAGGATAGACACCAACACACCTCCAAAAAAGGTAATCATCTTGTCCTAAAAACATGTAAGGGAAATAAGTAAAAATTATTTGCATGTAGCACAAATTGCTAAATGAACAAATAAATCATTTAAGAGAAACCACATCAATTTATAAAAAAATTAATTTCATCAAAATGGCTTCTGCTTGCATCAAGGTATCTCTTTTTATAATATACAATTCGTAGAAAATTAAGGAAATGAAAATGGATAAAATAGAAAGAAAAAAATGAAAAAGAAATATTAATTAATAAGCTTGTGTAAAAATAAAAATGTATGTGGAAAATTATAGTTTATCAACTCATATCTTTCGTAACTCGCACAGGGTGGTCATAAAGAATGCAGTTTTTTTCATTATGGCATCTGCATCTCCCATCGCTCTCCTCCATAACGCGTCTGGCAACCCTCATAATCATCCAGTCACTGTCAAATACAAATATCCAGTAAAACTATTTTGTAATAAACAAGAAGGCGAAGGCATCAAAAGAAGTGATGGCTCACACCGTACCATTTCTGAATATTCAATGGACCAATCTGAGGGGGGGAGGGGTGCAGAACGGTTCAAAAATGTCGTCGTGAGCAGCTGGTATACAGAATGAATATCTGTTCTCGCCAATCCCATCATCCAGCGATGCGTGATGCTCCAGACTAACTGTGACTGGGGTTTGTCATTGTCTCGAGAGGGGTGGAAATCATCGAATCCTCTGCTCCCCCAACCGCTACCTGATGCCCTCTCAAGCCGATTCATCGAAGTGTGGGGTATCTGCGAAGTTGACATCTTGTCTGTCAACGTTTTAAATCTGAGCAAGTTTTCTGCAGATCGAGTCGCCGTGATTTCATTCTTTCTCTTGTTCAGAAATTTTCTCGTGCTAAGTAGAACCTCTAATGGAGGTCGAATGCTTTCATAGAACTTCTTCTTTTGATGATTGTAGATTCTGATGAATCTACACTTGTGCCTGAGTCCGAAAAATGCATTTTCGGAAGTATGTTTAGCTGTCAGTGATCAAGATTACTCACAAACTGTAACTAGCTTTTAGATAGATTAAATTGGTATTGGGTCTTAATACTAGATTAATATATTTCTATCAGACTTCGAGCGAAATTCATTCAGAGGAAATTTATTCATCTGATGGGATAAGGCTACAAAATGCAAAGTTTGATTTGGATCTTTAACGAGTAAAGTGGAATTTTGAGCCAAGATTGGCATTTGCCGGTCTGTATTTTCGCACGTACGCGTAACTCAGATATGAAATGTCATAAATAAATGAAATTTGATATTTGACCGTGGATTATTATTGTAATTCTGTGCCAAATTATGTTTTCAATAGATTGAAAAAAGGATTTCAATTGTATGGTATATATATGTGTGTGCTCTTTTCCTATAATAATTGCATGTCAACGATTTATTTTTAAAAAGTCGCCGAATGTATCTCTAAAATAGTCTGATCCGTAATGTTATTAACTATTGCCGTGGGGTTAATACCCGAGTGCTCAAGTACCTGTTTTCTTTACTATATAACGAAAAACTAAATATTAGTTAATGAAAATAAAAAATCTGAACACTCGGGGCATTTTTGATTTTGTTCAAGGTTCACATTTCTGTGTGGGAGGAAGAAGATTACAACTTTATCAGACAGTAAGAGAGAAAAATTCGGAGATGTCGTTCATGCTAGTTTTTTATGTAGGTTTTTTAATCTTAATAAATAATTTCTAAAAACATCTTTAATAAAAAGTGTACAAAAATTCATTTTTAAATTTTTAAAAATTAATGCTCTTTTTAGTTTTGCTTGACATATCTCTAGTTTGTAGAAGTTTAATTTTTAATTTTCTCTAGTATCTAAAAGTTGAATTAAAATTTTGCAACTGAGTTTTTAATTAAATCTTTGCCTGCTGCAGTATTAAAAAATTGTTTTCTTTTGTATTCTCGATGACAATATAGTATTTTTTGATATTTTACTAAGAGTTCTTCGATTAATTCTATTAAATTTTAAATTCCGTACATATAACACACTATTAAAAAAGCGATACAGAAAAATCAGAAATAGTTAAAATAAAATAAATTTCTTCTTATAGAAGTTCAGGCATAAATATTTTTAAGAATGTTTTAATTACTTCTAATCAAGACAATCATTGGATTATGAATAACCTATTGAGAGAATCATTGCCTAAAAGCTATGAAGTTGAATGAAAAAAAAAACTTTTGCATCATTTTCAACATGCGATTATATTCTTTTAGTCGCACTACTAAAGTTGTTGGAAGGAGATTTCAGCAATTTGTTTTAGCTATATGCAAGTCAAATAGGGTCAGTAAGGTGATTGAGAAATTTTTTTATAACCGTTGTGTTTTTCCCCGATTTGAAATTTTTTTATTATTATTAGGAAAATAAATCTATATTTATGTGAATGAATAAAAATATTCTAGAGAACTCTTTAAATAATACTTTAAAAAAAATTAATCACAGTTAGCTACAAAAACGTTCTCAATTGCTCCGATAAGTTCCTCATTTTCCCAGAATATAGGGAGTCATTTGGAAGAAGTATTGTGACTTTTGATTACAGCAACAAGCTGATTTAAGGATAATATATTTGTAATAATGGAAAACTATTTCTTATTACTACAGAATATATTTTACCGTTCTAAAACATTGTTTATCAAGGATAAAAGTATTGCATTTCGAGGGATACAGCATATAAATTATTATTATTATTTACTGCCTTCAATTTGGAATAATTTATAATTATTCTGTATCTAATGGCAACAGGAAGAATCGGGAAGTAAATATTTATAAAAACAAAAATGGTTGAATGTTATGAGATGGAAATGTACAAGACTTTAAATCTAACTTTAAAGTTAATAAAGATTAATTGTTCAATGGGGTCGAAAAATATAGAGCTCTCCTTTTTCAAGTAGAACAATCGATCCCTAAACCAATAAAATTTTTCACTGACATTTATTTACGTTACCTGAAAATATATACTGAACGATATGAATTTGTTAATAATTTTCTCTAAGTCTCGTCAATTGTAAATTCTTATTAACTCACACATTCTGATTTAGAAGAACCGAAGCTCATCCAATCTGTCACGGGGGGGGGGGGCTGGTGGTATCGGAGGGTTTCAGGTTCGAGACCCCATTCCATCAGAAAACCGTCGTGTAAATACTCCTGCTGGTGGTCTGGAAATTTGGAGAGGGGGTGTCATCCTCGCAATCTGAAAGTGGCTCAAAATTACTAGGTCAGGCCTAAAATAACCCTAGTACAGCATTAAAACTTGTCATTAATATGATTAAACTAAACTCATATCTGTAGCAATCAACTTTATATGTCCCACTGAAGAACCAATAAAGGCTCTTCATTCTACTTTTATTTATCATTACTTATCGCTGATGATTCGAGATGCTACTTCCCACATCTCCACAAATCACCATTTCTTTTCCACTTACCGTTTTTTAGTGTGGTATTTTCTTTTTATTCGTGGTAAGTTTTTTTCGTCTTCTTCTTTATTCAACGTCAAACAGCATCAAATTATACCTTCACACAAAGTATTATAAATAAAAATCACGTGATCAATTCTTAAAATTGTCAGTTGTTAATCTGACAAAAAATTATAAAATTACTTCCGAGATTCTGACACTATCGTGTTCTTTCACTTGATAGCACTCTTTATCGTGTAATAAATTTCTTCGGGTGCATGAAAATTACAGTTTTTATTATCACATTCCTAATCTATAAGGGGTCACCTATGATGAGGATAGTTCAAACGGATCCTATATGAATAACTGAATAATCGAGAAAAATGCCTCTTGTCTGAGTTTAAGGATACCAAGCTGGGATAGATGCCCAATGTCATTACGGTCATTATTTTGACTGAAATTCTACCAAGGGTGGAATAAAAGGAATTTTATAAGTGTTCATTCATATATTAAGCGGGTCTTCTAATCAGAGATTTGAATCCCCCAAATTAACTTTTGGAATAATTTTATTTTATTAATATTTAGAGCATGTTGATTGATCTGTATAGTTTAGTTCAGTTAGACTAGCGTCTCGTTTTAAAGCAATACAAAAGCTATTTTGGAGCGGACCTATTCATGGTCAAATGTATTAGAAGGACATCTGAGAAGATACTTCTTTCCAATCTTTCACACCACACCAACATAGTACGGAATTGGAGCAAAAGTGACGAATTCATTGCTATTATGCGAAATGAAGGGATAAATGTGACAAAGGATGATGAACCTCTTTAGGATTATTGATCCCATGTTGCTTAATGTTCTAAAGCAACATGGAGTTTTCCACCGAAAAAGGCTTTTAAAATGAATCTTTACTTTAATAAGCACAATGTGTGTGTGTGTGTGTTTTGGCGCTGCACTGGCCAGACCATTCGACATACAGCTACCAAATTTGGTATATCTATACCTTGGGTGCCGGGAATGTGCACCTCGGAGCCTTTTTTTTAAATTTAAATTTTAGTTAATTAAAAAATAAGTGAAATTTTGAAGTTTTTTCGCTATAACTTCCGAAAATATTACAGCACAAAATTGATTTTTGCATCAAGTTAAAGCTCAAAAAATTAGATTTTCAATGATACTAATGTTTTGACCTATAAATTAAAACTCCATTTTTAATTAATTTTTAAACATTTAATTTAATCGTATTTTTCAACAATTTATTTCGCATAAAATAAAAATAAAATTTT
>JAOUZG010052945.1:1464657-1477580 GCA_026289955.1 Argiope argentata
AGTGAGAGTGAGAGATAATGAAATCCATAATTAATGTTGAATTGAAAGCAGTTTGCAGAATCGTGGCCGAAAACCATGAAGAAAACACAAATTGACTTTTTAATTTTGTTTTATTCCAGCTGCGCGCACGATAAGCACAAAATAGATACAAAAAAGGTAAAAAGAGATAAGGCATAAAAAAGGGACGAAAAAAAAGCCGAAACATATATCTCTAACCCTATATATTACGATATTCTCATAAATCACACACGTGTAGATTTCTGACAGGAATTCTGATACATTTGACTTGGCAAGGGAACAGCAGGCATAAATGATTTATTATTCCACGAAGGGATCTTCTAAAAGAATTTTTACACCAATGATTTATTTATCCATACACTCGACACGTGGACTCAATTACGGATTATCTTCATAATACTTCATTTAATTTATTAAATAGGAAAAGTGGAATCGATCACGAAATAACATTTCAGAATGAAGTTATTAGAAATATGCGCTCTTTTCATTTAATAAATTTGAAAAAAAAAAAAGTTTAAGTCTGCTGTTATTATCGGAGGACTCCCTAAATGTGAACTATTGGGAACTCTGGATCTTTTGAATTGCTAAAAAATTAATCTGGATTCTCATCTTCACACTTCTGAATTTAAAAATACTCAGGAAGTCAAACTTTTATCTTTTAAAAATAATCCTAACTATTCTGAATGAAATTCTTTGCAAGATTTTTCGCATAAGTAGTGTCTGAATAAACCAGTTGTGTGAAACATAATTATGATTGGTTTAGTTTCCACTTCCATCTATGAAATTTTAATGATCGATCGAATCGTGTTATTTGTCCTTTATATCGCTTGAGTCATGCTGAATTATGGTAAAAGATAGCTGTATATTGTGCAAAAACAAAGAAAGTATTGGTTGGTCGCATAATTCATTGATTGAATTTAGGACCGTGTTTTATTTGATACTATCGTTGTTGGGAGCATTTAAAAAAACAGTTATATAAGCACTGGTATTGAAATATGCAAAATTTTCTGTTGCAGATGCAGAATTATAAAAGACCTTGATCACTGTATTTCCTATTCCTTCTATTCTCTTTTTTTATATCATTTGATCACTTTTATCAACAAACTCAATGATACACTTCTAAGATAAATAGCAGAAATTTCACCCTCCCCCCCCAAAAAAAAAAATTGAAGGTAAGGTTTCTAATTTAAGATCTAAACCCTTTATCTTCTGAATTAAGTTCCTGTCAATTTTTTAACTTCATTTTTGCACCAGTGGTTAAATTTATTCGCAGAATAATCCCATAGAACCCAAGATAAAAATTTTAATTAATAGAAATATCTCAATTAATTTAACTATTAATTAACAAATTTTCATTTCTACTTTTAGCTTATATTAACTTCTTGCTATTTGGATTACATTCTCCGTGTTTTTTGGAATACTTTTGGCAAAAATAGTCTCACAAAAATATAATACAGATTTGAATGGTACTTAAAAGTACCGTCAGCAGATAAAGGGTTAAAAAGCCTTCAAAGGCAGTTTATAGTCATAATGACTGATCACCAAAAAAGGCATTTATTTTTTACATTAATGAATCGAGTGATTATCGTTTTCTTTCTTCTCAATATAGTTCAAATTTCTAATATTTTTTTAATTCAAATTTTTTTAGTCAATTTTAGAATGAATTTTGGTTTGGAATGTGAGGCTGCTGTAGTGAACGTGAAACCCTTTCAGAATGGCGTTTACCTTGCACTGGAGCTGATTCATTTCAATATTTAAAATTATTTTTACAACGCTTTGATCTGACAATGCATTGGTTTTTCTTGTCTGGTCTAAAAAAAGGCATACTACTTTCAGTACACAAATCAGCTACTAAAAAGAAAATCTCTTATATTATCGATTCGAATTATTATAATTCTTTTTCTTATTCTTTTTAAGCTTATAGCTTAAAAATAAAGAACAAGAATTTTCTCTAATCGAAATTAAAAATTTTGAAAATTCTGAATTTAGTTCTTTTTGGAATGAGGGTTTTGGTGTTAACAAAAATTCATTGGCGAAAAATAAAAATTTTATTATCTGCACAAGCATCTCAAAAAATCAATTTTTAATAACGCGTTTCCATTGTATTTACAAAAGCTCTGATTATTTAAAAAAAGTTAATGACTACAGCAAATAAAACCTAGAAAAATGTCATTTTGAGCGCGTGATTGTATGAAATGAAATAAATAGGAAACCGGATATTTTTTAAACAATAAATTCGAGACAAAGATTTTTGGATCGTTTGCAACACTAAAGTGACTCATTCAATGAAACAATTAAAATGAATAAAAATATAACTTGACTTGCACGAGCACGTGGTGCTTGACAGTTCAAGAAATGATGTTCTGACATGATACATTGAAATAGGCATATCGGATTTCATTTCAGTCTTTTTATTTTATTTTAATTCTTTACCATTTGGTCTAACTTAGTCTTCATTATTACGAATATGATACAATCATAAGTTAATTTTTCGCTACTAGATGATACCATAGTAGTTCATCAACATTTTACACACCATTGGATCCATTGATAAATAGACGCGGAAAATATTGAATTATTTGAGAGCACACTCAAGTGAAATTGAGAAACGTTAGCATATCATGAAACGGATGAAAAATCGTTTGCAATATTCCGTCCATGCGAGTATGAAACCTGCCAAGTAATATAAAACATTGAAGTAAATGTTATATTCAAAATCCGATAACCGATGCTTGCGTATAACGCATAATAACTAAAGCAGGTAATATTCTTCTCTCTTTCACTCACTAAAGTCCTTGATCTCCCCTCTTCTCAATTGATTTAAATGAACCGAGGAGATGTTAAAAAGGAGAAATCAGATGAGGGGATATCTTAACCCTTTGCGGTCTGATGTCATGTGTGACCTGATATTCAAGACTGAGTATCATTTTGACGTTTTATTTATTTTTCAAATTTAATTGTTAAAAACGCCTACATAATGGTTAAGAGAGGTAGATTCATTTTTCAAAGAAACTCGACTTAAATGAATTATGTATATTTATTTTTCATAGCAACAAACAAATCTTTGTATTAAATGAATAATTTTGCATCCAATTATTTCTCGTAGTGCAAAGGGTTAAAGCGGTGATATCAACTGATAGCAATCCTTTCATCCCAAGATCAATTTTTTAGAGACTGCATCATTTTTATTTTTGAATGAATCTTAATAACTATTTTTCATATGCATTCAATCAAAATTACTTTTTATTCCTGTGTTTTGCTTCTATTTTCTAATTTTTTTCGCATTATTTACCTTATTAATTTGTAAAGATAACTTAAAAAATTTACAATTTAGAGTGGATTTTTCAAGAGCTTTTTTTTATTCGGAATAATTTGATATATATTTCACTCTCTCTCTATTTGTAATGTAGAAATTTACGAAGCAGAAGATTTTATCAAACTTATTAATACTTTTTCACTATTTCACTCATAATAAATACTTGATGATTGTAAAAATAAGTTAGGTATGAAACTAAACAAACAAAAATATTAAGAAAAAATATTAAGAAAAAATAAGGTATTAATGACATACTTTCAGTCAAGATATTTTTTCTCCCCCCCCGCCCTCAATAACCCTAAGGTTCTAAAAAATTGACGGAATACTTCATCGATTTCATCAACAGTCCCCACCCACCGTCTTAATTAATTCAGATCGAGAAGCCAACAGATCTCTTCTTTGAGCTTCACTTCCCGATGGTGGAAGAATATTTCGAATGTGTCGGATATGAGCGTGTTTATTGTGTTCAATAACCTTCCATAGCGAGGAATGAACATATGCGGAGAAGGGGGACGAAGAGAAATAATGCGCATAAAGATCGCGAATTCCCCGCGTTTCATCGCCCGTATTCGCGGACAGGGATTTACAACGCGGCCAAACCAACCGGCAAATAATTCTGGCACAAAAATCTGTCACTGCTTCACCTTGGGCGCCAAATCACGGGCGGGAGCCGAGGAGACGGAAAAAAGGAAAATCCACCCCCCCCCCGCACTCAGCGCAGTGTGTGGATATATCCATAGACACGGGGAGAGATTCCGCTAATCCTTTTCCAGACGGATGAGTCCCAAAAGCGGAGCAAATATTGCGGATATGAAGAGGATGTCGCGGATCATGATTCCGATCTTTCCTTTTGTCGCCCGCTGTGCCCCCCCGACTCCCCTCTCTTCTGCATGAACTCTCCCTTCTTCTCTCGGAGCAATACGGCTCATTAGAAACTTACTCCGAGCCTCCAAAAAAATATCTCGCCGCTTTTTACGTTCTCTCTTTTATACTTTTAGCAAATTTGTAGCCTTTTATAAACGAATTTTTCTTTTAGCTAACTGGAATACGGGAGTGCTTCGTTTTTTTATCTTGTTCTTCTTTTATAACATTATTATTTTTGCGGTGCCGGCAGATGTGAGATGCAGCCACACACCAAGCAGAGAGTGCTTTGTTATTTCGAACACATTGTCCCCCCCCGCCTCATCTAAGTGGAACGTCACATTGTGACCCTGCTCAGGGATTTATGTAAGTAACCCCTCCACCTTTACACTCGGCCATTCATGCCTGTCTTTATTTTGAAGCCGCTGGAAGATTGCATGCGCTTCTCCTATACCATGTCATTTAGTGCATTCATTATGGGAGAAGGGCTCTATTTACATGTTACGGCCTTTTATTTTGTTCGGAATGGGGCGTAGCAGTCCTCACCGTGAAATGGTTTATTTGAGATGGTTCACATCACAACGATGATAGGGAAAAATACAGTCAAGGACGCTGCTGGGGATGTAATTGTTCGTGATGCATACACACGCAAAATACATACGGACAGAATGAGAATATGAGCGCCTATGAGAATACATAGGCTCAATCATCTTTCTATAGGAATATATGAACAAAAGTGAATTGTCGGAGCGGCACTAACATCGAGACATAAACTCGAGAAAGAAAAAATTACCTCCTGGTGATAATATCGGCAAAAATGTATGCTTTCATGCTTACGAAAATTATTCAAAATTTGTCCACCGAAGCAACGTAGATGGTGTGCAGTATTTGAACAGACTTCTTTATGGTCCTTGACATTTGAAGGCTTTTTAAGGCTTGAGAATATCTGATATCTTTGAAATTAATCGCCAGTTACTCTCTCTACTATACAATACTATTGATGAACATAGCGTTGTATAGTAGAGAGCTGCTGTATTATTAAAACTGCTATAACGATGTGGCGATAATATCAGTAGCAATCTCCGTTATTCCGTTACAGATTTTAGTAGTTGTTTGTGGAACAGCTAAAAAAGGACAATGGGTGTTCATAACATACCCCTGATTTAAATTATTAAAGGCTACATATTTACCTGAAGTGACCCCCCAATCACTTTGATCTTGTTTTTGGCGAAGTTCGACCAAATTAAGAATATTGTCTTATCCACTGCGGTTCAACAGGCATCTCTCATTAATTCAGGTAAAACAGTTTTAGATCGGCATGTAAGAGACGTCGAAATTTCTTGAACTATTTTAGGCATAGTATACACAGAAAAAAAAAGAGTAATTATTGAAGAATAACACTAGTAAGATACACACTTTATAAAATTGTAATAATTATGCATAACCAGCATTTCCAACACAAAAAAACAATAAATAAAAGCAAATAAAGTTTTGAAAAGTATCTCTTACTTTTGAAGGAAGGAGAACAATTTTTCATCCAGTAGGTAACTATACAAAATTAGACACTTTTCAATACGAAAAAATGTTCATTTTTTCACGTTCTTTTTTTTTTCTTTAAAAAAATATTATTTAGGTTTATTGGATTCTAACTCTCCTTCACTTTCTAAATAAACATTACAGCTTGTAGAAAAGTATCTTGGCAAAACTGTGATTAAAAAGATTTTTAAAAAAAAGATTTACAAGGAGACAAACTCAAGTTCGTTAAAATTTACATTTTCAGTTTAGACATGACACGATGTTTGTTGACTTATCTTCTGAGTGACATGCTAATTACAATGGGGGAAATGCTCTGTTTTCGACGAGGTCACGATTCTAAAAATACTACAAAAATCACAGAACTTGTTATTCAAAAACATAGATCGGCGGAAATAAAAAAAAGCGTGGAAAAGCAATCGCCATTACTCAATCAAAAGCCACGACCCGATCGGGGAGCGAACAACGCCGATCCGACTTCGAAGCCAGCAGCGTGGTAATAACATTAGGGTCAAAACAAAGCAAATCGAAAAAGCCCTCCGATTTACAGCGAAACAAATTTTGAAGTCTTCACTTTTTGCGCCCAGCGACAAGCGACTGCCACCGTAATCTGAGGTAAAAAAAAATGACCACATCGCTTTAATTATTTCCAGCCTTGTACATGAGGAGAGCAGAGAATGCAACATGATAAAGCGTCAGCGGCCACCAAACAACGGCGGGGAAGGGAGGGCAATTTTGCGGTGTACAAGGGCTAGCCCAAACATGCTCTGTTTGTGGAGGCTGACACCGCCCCTTCAGCATCGGAACAGCATTCTTTAAGTTCAGCCCGCTGAATCTTTCAAAAATTTTTCTTTTCCCTCTGCCTCGCCAGATATCGCGATGGGTTCTCCTTTTATTTTATTTCAGTCTTTTGCTCGGCTCCGTCGGTAATTAACAATTCTAGCGTAATTATGCGCTTTTTTTGTCCACCTCTGATGCTGCTAATTAATTTAATTAAAGCCCGAAGTGTGCCGCTTGATCTCCTCCGCCGACTAGCGTCAGGGGCGCAGCAGAAATTGCCTCCACTCTTCCTTGGAGGTCACTTTGTTTTCCAGCTTCCCATCACTTCCCTTGCTCAATCTTTTTTTTTTTTTTTGAAAAACTTTTTTAAGCTGAGAAAATAGTGTATATCAAGAATAATTTAATGTTTATATTGTGTCGACAGTCTCTCTGAAGACAAAATTGAAGAGATAATTTAACAAGTGAGCTTCGCTTTGCGATAAATGTTTTGAATGGAGCTAATAATGTGTCGAGGCTCTAATGTAAGAAACAAACAAAAAAGAGAAATTTCTTATATTCTTAGAATACCACTGATAGTTTTTCATTCACAGCAAAGCTTACTATAGATTAGTATGTTTAGCTCCTAGTCGTTTGAGCATTCGAGATTACATGGCATCTTTGAAATGACACTCCTGTCCGAAATATTATCAAAAGTAGGAGGAAGCAGCTTTGAAGTGATGGCATTTTGAGTTTCTAAATAAAACTAAAATATTTTTTTATTTACAACTTTTTCACAGTTTCTGTATTTTGATACTTTAAAATGTGCAAAGTTTAAAGCTTGCTTGTTTCCACAATACAAAAGAAAATTAGATCAATACTCATTCAAGACGGCGGTGGAATGAGAGAGAAGGAACTGTATATGACCTGGATGTTCTATGTATATCCTGAAGATGCATTTATGTCGCATTTTTTAAGGTAGTTATGAAAAGGGGACACATTAAAACCCCATATCCTAGACGCATTTCAGATGTGACA
Source organism: Argiope argentata (assembly GCA_026289955.1). NCBI lineage: Eukaryota > Metazoa > Arthropoda > Arachnida > Araneae > Araneidae > Argiope > Argiope argentata. The sequence continues at coordinate 1,472,180 of JAOUZG010052945.1, forward strand.
AACCCCTAGAGTCCATTGAGTTTGAAGAACTCACATGCTGTGCACAAATAATCCTTGTTGCCCTTTAATTACAAAATATGATGGGGTTTTTTTTCTTTCTTCCTAAGCCACTGAGTTCATAGTTTGTTATTTTTGTTTAATTGCATTTGCTTCCTGCTTATTTGTTTGAGTTTTGTATGAGCTTTTTGCTTTCACTTTGTAATGAGATCGAGCTTTGAAATCTTGTTCTTTTATATATTCTGGATGATGACACATTTTTTGGAAATTTTCGGATTTTTACTATTAGTTAATCAATTGTAAATTTTATATTGACTCTATAAGGTCTGCGTAATCTATTACTTAATTTGATTGACCTGAAGGTCACGGAATGTAAAATAATTAAAACAAAATGTTTTAATATAAAGTACACTAATACCAGCTTGCTTTAAAAATAAATTCTTATGATGTTTACTCATTTTTTTCAAAATAAAAATCTTTTTTATATTTAAAAGTTTGAATTTAATGGAATTTTTATTCAATCTTTCAATTAAATTCTTTTGCGCTTATAATTTCTTGTCATTTGTTTACATAGAACCAGGGATCCTTTAATGCGAGTAACTTAATTAATTAACAGAGATACATTTCCCCCTTGAATTTTATGCCTTCATCACTTTATAATAAAATCGATATTTCATTGCGAAATTTATCAATTCTATATCTAAAATTTATAACACGAAATTTAAAATCCTTTTTAGTCTAAGAAAACCGTTACCATGCAATTTTTTTCTATGACAATCTTTGAAAGAAGATTCATTCAGGACTTTGGGTAGGATTCAAATTGTGGACCTTCTATTAATAGGCACTGAGTCTTGAAATCATAGTCACGTATTCTTTCATTAGCTGGTGCCGCCGCGACGGCCTGGTGGTAAGGTGTCGGCTTTATTACATATATATATTTCGAAGAATTTTAATTTGTCTACTAAATGCCATCTTTTGTTTGTTCACATTCGAATGTTAAGTTCAGAGTAGGAAATTCCTTCAGTAATGTAAAAAAAATTGATAAAAATAGTTTTTAAGGCTCGATTTCATAAACTTACGAAAGCTTTTTTAAAAATTTTGGTTATCTTCAAATTTTTATTTTTCAATTTAAAATTCATTATTATTAATTTTATGAAATGCTGAAATTTATTTTTTTCAATATTTCTTAATTATACCTTTTCCACTTAATAAGTAAGTGAAATCATTTTAAAGTGGATGAAAATAAAATAAATCAAATCTTTATGAATCGAAATCTTAAATGTCGATTTTTTTTAAACTTTGGTCTTTGTTAGATTATCAAAATATCAAACTATGCAAACAATAAAATCATCCTTGACATGAAAGTATGTCTAAGCTATTTACCTGAAACTGAAGCAGCATTCTGCGACAAATAGTTTGAATTAACAATAGTCATTGGTCAATATTTGACCCAGCTGAGCGTCAAAAGCAAATGGTAATATAAATTTTTAATTAAAACATTATTTACTTTGAAGCAACAATGAATATAGTAGAATTACGATTTACATGGGAATCCAGTCGATTCGGATGATTCTGTAAAGTTCAAAAATATGTCAGGAGTAGAGAAAAAAAAACTAACTTTAATTCATGTGATTCAATAAACATAACAATGAAAAATTTAAATACTATTAAATTTGCTAAAAGAATTAAAATTGTACGCAGTTGTTAGATTTACCACATACTTGTTTAGGTTTTCATATCATGCACGTCCAACAGAATTCGAGCCAGTGTCTTTTTTAGATCCCTCTTGAGACATGTCAAGGCCATTGACCATTATCCCCAATATGATATTTCTCTTTTTTTCCTTCTGAAGTCAATTAGGATAAATGAAGATCCAAATAAATAATGATTGAATGTTGGAAATTCTGCAGTGTATGCTGAAAAAGATGAAACCTATGTTGTTGTTGCTGTTATTAATGGCACTTGCCGTAGACAAGCCCGCTGAGGCATCAGTTTATTTAAACTGAAAGGAGCGTCTCTTGTTTGAAATAGCGCCAAGTAGGGCCAAGAGTGAGCTACACTCTCATCCCATTTGCTTGCACAGCCCCTTCTTACAGGGGAGAGGGCACATTCACACGACTCACAGATAGTACCCAGAAGAACAACCATGCCCTAAACGGGACTCGAACTCAGGATGCCAAGATCTCGTGGAAGACGCGCTGCCTCTGTGCCAGGACGTCCACATGAAAGCTAGAGTGGTAATTATTCTAATCGAAGCACGTATGAGAAAAAAAGCCAATTGATGTAGCGCATCATTTACTGGTCTTATATTACATTATTACTTACTTTATATGGCAACAAGTTGCGCGTGACTGCTTAGCATTTTCAGATTTGGGAAGTTAATTTTTCACCAAATTTCAATGCTATACTTATAATTCGTCGCTTTATCCTTCTCTAAAACTCAGTCGTTGAGGAATTATGAAAACCAGAAATTAATAAGCTAGATTTATAAAGCGTTTATAGAAGTATTCTCATAATTATTGATGGATTTTTTTGTTTTGTTTTATATGAGGCAGTATGTAATAACATTCTTCTTCAGAAAAAGTTTCTGCGTTTCAAAAATATTTTTGATGTACTTCTACAGAAACATCAATCTATGGTACATTGTGTACAGAAACATCAATAAATGGCCTGATATTTTTGAAAGTAATAAGTCCATATTTTTAAAAAGAGAGAGAGACATTAGATAATCTGTGATTACTTTAATGTCAACTTTTTATTTATCATAAATTTATTTTCGATATTTTAAGCGATGTCAATATTTTGCTCTGTTTAGAACTGACCATCAAAAGAAGTTGCATAGTAATTGCTTGGGAAATTTCGAAATTTTCTAGATACTACAAAAAATGCACCAAGGTAACCCCACGGTTATTCAGACAAACGGTTACACCCCCCCCCTTTCACCACACACACATGAAAAAAAAAAAAATCGGGAGATCAGTTTTTGAGTTTGGGGGAAAAGTTGCCTCACACATGCATGCATTAGTGAAACCAAACTCTCTATCCTTCTAAATCTGGAATTCACACTTGACACTGAGTAATTGAAAGTGAATTATTTTTAAAAAGTCTGCAGTGAATGAGATTCAGTTTAAAAGCGAAATGAAATAACTTTTCTTTTCTGCGTCAAGAATGACTAAGCATCTAGTACTCTCTGCATGCGAAGAGAAGTAAAAAATGCACGATATAATACATTTTGGCTTTTGTATACAAGAGAGAGAGAGAGAGAGAGATAAGGCTCTTCTAAAACTTACTTTGAAGATGTGTTGCATTAGTTTCATTTGAAACTATTTATTCATATCTTTGGTATTATTGTTGCTAAATTAGGTAACAAAGTAATCAAAGTGCTATTACGTTCACTTCATTTTGTATGACTTTTGCTGCATTATTTATTCCACATTTTTATTTGAAACCTGACTGATAGGTGCATCTCGGCACATTTCGATAGTCTTAGAGTAAATAATAAACTTTGATATCGGTTTCAGATTCGTTTTTTGATGGTGCCGAAATTGTATTTATAACTTTTTTTAAAAATCTCTCTTTTTACAAAGATTATCTAATGAAGCAGAAGACATCTAGTGGTCCGACGAGAGAACAATGACGTTTGTTGGGAACTTCCTTTGTTCGTTTGGTAGTTTTCCCGATTCGTTTCTGTTATCTTTTGCAGCTGTCTTTTTAAACAGAGCAAAGTTTGACATAACGTAAATAATTGAGTTAATAGTAACATCGATCATTTATACAATTTATATATATTTATATTTACTTTTTAGTAAAATCAATATTTTAACGGGAGTTTAAACATTTCTAATTCTGTAGCATGTCTTCTATAGCATTTCTTTTTTCTATAATGGTTATACTAACCTGTAAGAAAAGGAAAAATTGCTGTTGATGAAACCTGCATATACAGCTCGTGAAGAAAAAAGTTTTATTCCAAGAGACGCTATTAACACAAGACACATACACATTTATTAATTGTGTAGTGTATGCATATACGTAAGTGCGTAAGTTTTATTAATACATACAAATTTTACAACCACACCCTTAGAGATTTTAAATCTCCTTTTATATTCGTGCATTAAATAATACTTAATTTTCAAACTATTTTTTTTAAATTCTTATAAATAAACTTCTTTTCAAACAGAAGTTCTAAGAGAAAGCTGCGGCAATATTCTATCCACCAAAACAGTGACTATGAAAATTCTCTATCAATTAATTTCTGTTTGGTTATTTAAAAAAGAAAAACTGCAAAGAACGAATTCGAGACAAGAGAAGGGAAAAGACTCCCCTTAATCCAGGACTGACAAATTATCCCCCCCTTTCCGTCAGAAGAGTCTGTCGTCGCGTATACGTGCCCCAAGAAAACAGGAGAATTCTCGTCAAGTCGGCCCCGAATCTTTTCTTTGGTTTGATTGCATCCGCAGATGATAATGAGCGAGCCGCCGCTCCAATGACTGGTCTTTTAATTATGGACCTTAATTCCCGCTTTTACCATTCTTTGTTTGTATATCATTAACCCTCCCGCCCTTTTTTCTCCCCCTCCCCAGCACACGTCTCCTCTGCATTTTCTCGGTATTATATTTATTTTTGCTGCCTCCGCCGCCCCGGCATTCCCACCAGCCTGTGCTGTTGGGAGGAGTTGGTAAAAATGTGCGCGTTCCGCCGACGATTGGAATAAGCTGTAAATAATACTCGGCTCGGGGAATCGGAATGATAATGGAGGACAGGGAAATAGGGGAATGCGAGATTTCCCTTTTTCTTTTTTCCCTCTCTTTCTCTAATTCTTGTGAGTACTAAAGCTCGAAAAATGATTGAACAGAGGCTGTCTAACAGTCAGATTTATTACTTGATAAATCTCATCAAGTAATGCAGGATATTGGTTATGTATAATTGAGTGTCCAAAACACCTTACATCAATTCTTTTCTGACAAGTTTTATAAATATCATAAACGTCAGTAAATTTTTCTACTTCTTGAATATTTTTTAGCATCATTCTTTTATTTTATTGCAAATAAAATATTTTTATGACAAGTTATAGTCGTCTGTCAGCGAATTATGCACTCGTGAATATTTATGTAAATTGGCCTAACAATTATGCGAAATCTTGCTGACGCGTGAATTCCACCAAGGTTCTGATTAGTGTTTCCAGGGTATGTAGCACAGACACCTCTTCGAATCAAATCCTTTCTGCAGTGCTCCATTTTCATCGTGTACATGAAGGTCTTTTATGAATGTTTAAATCACCATCTATCGTGTCGAAAGTGTATTATAAGAAATTATTCTTCTGACATTGATGCTGCCAGCATTAGGCTGAATCCAAACCTGTCTGAATACGTCTTGTATTTCAGGCTAAAAGGGATCCAATGAAAAA
>JAOUZG010052945.1:1477980-1518321 GCA_026289955.1 Argiope argentata
GTATAGGGAAATTATTATAGCGCAAAAAAATAAAAGGAAAGTATGGAAAAATTAGAAAATTATGGAATATTGCTCTCGGGGTAGGAAAGTAAGTCAAGATATTCAGTGTGTTATTATTACGTAAGCAACATGAAAAAGAATACGAGTGGCCCTTGATCTCATTAAGATTAAGCCGATTGCGGAGAGGCAGACGGCAGGTGCCTGCTTAATAATAAGTTTGAACAATGACTAGACTCGGTTTAGACTCGTATAAAGTGCAATGCTTATCTCACAATCAGTTACTTAAGATGGGAGAAATATATCTTTTCTGAATTAAAGCTTTTATTTATATCATATCTTCCATGAGATAATAAAAGGTTGAAGTTTTCTGTAATCGTATTGCTAATATGACAGCTTTTTCTTTCTTTCTTTTTATTAATAAATATACTAGCAGTTCTGTAAATGAAAGAAAGTATTCGTAATAATTTTATTTTTATGCATTTTAATAAGGGAGAAAAGGATTTGTATCTAGAAAGGATTTCGGTTTCAATTTGGCGACATAAAATAACTCCAGAAGCGGCTGTTAGCCCCGAAAGGTGTAAGCAGGGGGGAAATCTCATGAGGAACTGCGCCACTTTACCGCCTTTCGGTCGCCAAATATGGGAGTATTCGAAATAGTTCCTCTTTATTTAGTGTCTTATTTTTTTCCCCTCCCGATTCGCCCTGATTAGCACTCTTCTGGTCATTAGCAAATGAAGAGGGATTTTTCAAACCCTCCAATTGGCGTGCTCGCTCCGTGTCATGTCTTTACGAGGATTAAGCGAGCTCTGCCTTGGGGTTGTTTTTAAGGGAAGACCTCCATTAACAATTTTGCCGTATTTTCTTAAAGAGGCCCGTATTCCGTTTCTTACGTTTCGAAGTGAAGGACGAGGGCTTGCTCCTAGAGACACTTGTTCCGTAATCTTCGCTTGCCTTAATTATGGCTCTGAGATTAATATTGAAGATATCTTGTTTAGGGAAATTCATTTGATTAGGTGGTGCTCTTTGGATTATGCAGTGATTGGTGGCGGTGGTGGTGGGGAGTAAACAAAATAAAAAGATTCCCACCGAGGTTTCAAAATTTATTCGGTATTTAAGTTCCGCATCTATGGTGTTTTAATGACAATACGTGCTAAATCCCTTACTTTGGAATTGGATTTAGTTTTGTAAGACGAATGTTCTATTTTGAAGCTAAGTAAGGATTATTTTTGACGAGATTTTGTCGTTTCGAACCCTAATCAGATGATAAAGATAACGCAAAGCCTCGCGCACGATTCTCGCACCTAGAATGAAAGCCATAGATTCCAAAACAGATGAGTAGAATTAGGTCACCTTTATTTATTTCCTCACAAGCATTATATAGTGAATATAAAATAAAAATAAAGAACATAACCCCCTCCAAACACACACATACAAATATTAAAACGAAATTAAAAACAAATAAACTTTTCTCAAACTATTCTTAACCAAATTTTATATATATATTCAAAAAAAAAGAATGCATACAGGGTTTTTTTTATTTATTGTGTAGACGTCTTGAAAGTGAAGGGGTCGTGGTGGCTTGGTGGTAAGGTTTCGGGTTCGAAACTGGAGAGCCTCATTTTCGAGATTCTATTCCACTGAAGAACAGACGCGTAAGCTGGCCTGGTGCACGCTAAAATGGCCAAATTTCTACCCGTTAGTGTGAAGTGGAAGTTTGGAGAGGAGGGTGCCTGCTCAGGCGTTGTCCTTGTCACCTGATAAATGGTTCAAAATTACGAGGTCCATTCCAAAATAATATTAACGTTGATGTCAATCAAGAATTTTCATCTGATATTTGTAAAATGAAATAGGTATGAAAGAGAATATTTCCTAGAAAGATAAATGGACCAAAATTTTTTCTATGAACTTTTGAATCAAAAATGGTTCATATGCATTTATACATACAGGGTGATCAAGAAATAGCAGGAACCCCGGAGAGCGTTATGTACTATGCGAAATATAACAAAATTTGGCCTCTATACACGTTCAAGTATGCGGTTCCGATTTGTCAAAGGAAAAGAAAAATTGTACCGAAAGGCGCTGATAGTGAAATTTCTAGCGTTGCGATCGAAAATTTCAGAATGTATTCAGAATATATGGGTGCTTTGTGACACTATATAGAAGATAAAAGGAAAGGTTGCGAGAATTCAAGTCATTCTGCTAGAATTCGCCCGTTGATGGCCTTGTCACAACTTGAACATCAACGTGCCACATCAGTCAATCTATGTTATCAGCGGGTTGAAAATGCCAGTGCTGCTTTTCGTGAATAGCAGCGATTAAAAAAGTTACTTAAAGGGCCAATGACCATTACTAACTATATAAAGAAAGGTAAAAAGATCTGAAACAAGAGGAATTCTGGGGTGTGTAACCAGGTCGTGGACGTAAGGGTTTCTTTTGGCCGAGAACAAATTTTGGTTCAGGGGTCACTTGAAAGGTGTTATGTATCAAGGGCATGTTCCTGACATTTCTAATTGAAAAGAAGAAATAATGTTGCATGTCAGACGAATAAATGTCTATATTCTGCAAGTCATCTTTGAAAACTTCTTTTACCGTTAATTTTTGGAATATCAGATTGGTGGTCACCTTGAGCTAATTTGTAAGTTGCTATAATAAACGTTTTTCATTGGTATTTGATGTTATTATTGTTTATTGTTTACATTGGCAGTTATTTATGCTTTTTCCCCTCATTTTACGCTTACAGAATCAGAATTTCCGATGCAACGGCATGTTTCGGTAATAATTTTTTTTCTTTTTTTTGAGAAATTTGAGCCACATGCTTTAATGTATATGGTGGCCAAATGCTGTCATATTTCGTCCTGTATATAACACGCTACAGGTTTCCTAACCCCCCCCCCCTGTTATTCCTTGATCACCTGTAAGTCTACTTTGATAAAGTCCCACCACCTAATTTCCAAACAATTAGCATTAGGCATATGCAGTAGAGTTTTAAGAATGGCATTAATTTTTTAAAGATTTTAGTGTAATAATAATAGTGTGAAAAAACTGCCTTTTAGGTTCAAAAACAATTTTTAAAAATTCTGGTTGCAATACAGCAATATCTCGAGGAGCCACAAAAAGCCTAAAGTTTGCGAATAAATTGAAATATTGTACAAAGCATAATGATAATTAAAAAAATATATGAACTTTTGCGCTTCTTACTTCTGTATGCTTAACGATTACACATACAACAGCTGTAAAATATTTGTTTCTACTTCATTGCCAAATTATACCGTTATTTTTAATCGATTTTGGGTATGTTTAGACATGAACTAATTTTTGTTTTTATTTATCCTTCTCTAGAGATTGAACCACAAACATTTTGAACCAGTGGTGAGTTCAGCTTCAAGTAAATCCTTACATGTTCCAAAAATAGAACCCTCAAATCCAATTCTTGTCTCTAGATTGGGGAATTTGCACTCACAGCAAAACATACAAACTAAGAAATCTGTTATACTTTAAACGGAGAGGAAATGCCAACTCAACTGAATTCGGCAAAGCTACTGATTTGAAACCAACTCTGTCATTATCACCGGGCGAAGAAAAATCTCAGCATTATATCAATAACAACCTCTTCTGTGACGACTCAATGCCATGGAAGTACAATAGTAAAGCTGTTTTTATAACAACGCGTATTTATATTTCATAATCGAGACCCCCAAAAAATCCTGAAAAAATTCCAAAAAGTGTGTTTTTATGAAATTTTAACATTCTTGCGATACCGCAAGATGTATTTTAATATATTTTTTTTATAATTTTTATTTATTTTACCTATGCTAAAAGCCGTCTTTTCCACGCTATTTGAAATTAAAAATCAAAAGTTAATTATTTCTTTAAAAAAACTTTAACATGCAGCAGAAATTTCAATTTTATGAAACCTTAATTTCTTTGAGGTACCTTTTCCACTTATATTTTTCACATTTATAATTTATTTTATCTACACCAAAAAGCAAAATACCGCGATATTAAAAAATTAAAAATCAAATATTTCTTTGTAATGTACAGTCTAATGTAATTTCTAATGTACAATCTCGAGGAAAAATAATAAAGGAGCCAACTGGCTTTATTTTGACATCGTTCGTCTTACAATCAAAAAAAAAAAGTTTTGATTTTAAGTATTTAACATAATCTTAAAGATTTTTTTAATTAAACATTTCGTAATGGGTTATCTATAAATCGAATTATAAATAAACTTCAAAATTTCCAATGGCAACACCTATTTTTCTCATCAAATTTTAAATTTGTGTCATGAGTTATTCCTGGAAACACAAATTAACCCTTTGCACTCCGATGGTGTCTCTGACTCATCATTCAGAATTGTGCATCATTTTGACGTTTTATTTAATTATTTTTCAAATTTAATTGGTAAAAATGCCTACATAATGATTAAGAGATGTAGATTCTATTTTCAAAGAAATTCGACGTAAAAGAATTATGTATATTTATTTTTCATAGCAATCGGTAAATCTTTGTATTAGATGATTAATTTTGCATCTAATAATTTTTCGGAGTGCAAAGGGTTAAATTTGAGAGCAAAAGCTGTATAAAATGGAATAAAAAAGAAAGAAAGAAAAGAAGAATCCGTCTTGAAAGCTTTATGAGGGATTTTTTTTTACATGTACTTATCTAATAAAACTATGTAAAGATTTATAAAAAAAAATTCTCACAGCCCATGGCTGTTAGCTTGCTTTGACATGGAGCACTTTGTATAGCTTTGTGTTTGGGACATTTATGAATGAAAAGTTACTTTCACAAATGTTTTGTTCAAAAAGCATAAGAATACAGAAAAAATATCGAGTCAGCACTAAAAGAAAATGTAAAATTTGTTCATTAATTGGTAAAGGACAAATGAAAAGGAAAAATCAAACCTAGAACAGTTTTATAAAAAAAAGGGATAAAAAAACTTTTCTATTTAATGCGGAATGTGAGTTGAATGACGTTAGACAAACCAATACTGAACTTATCTAAAGAGTAAATGTCCATAGATTTGCTATTAAAACCCTTATAAAAAGCGAGTCTTTTGACTATGAATTTCTACACTTTCAAAGTTATTATTTTGATAATATTAATATTTACATTTTGGGAAATAAGATTATTACTTTAAAGAGAATATTATATATAAAAGAAATATTTATATTTGTAGTTTAAAATTTTTGTTTCCAGTTAGGTAAATGGGAAAAGGGATTTAGATAACATTTGCGCTTGGGAATTTCTGAATAGAGAAAACTTTAATAAAAGATTGAAGAGAGGTGAAGTAAGAGACAGCGACTGTATTTGATTAGATCATAATATTGAGAATATTTTTTAAATTAAAAAAGATCTTCTTGCTCTTAAGAAATAAAATAAAATCATTTATTAATAATAAATTTGGCGATTTGAAAACTCTTTCATTAGATTGATAATTCTAGATCTGATTGAGCACAAACTCAATTTACAGAAAAACTTTTTACTGTTCGAAAATAGAAATAATTTAAGTAGAGAGTTCAATGTAAAGAGATTTTTATTTATTAGTTTCGAAAACCTGAGGTTACAAAAAACTGTGCCTAACAATAAAGGACTGCTTTCCCCGAAGGTTGTTTCCAAGTTACTCTCAGTGATTCCCCCGAGGCACCTTGACCCGGCGTTGTGGGCGTGTTCAGCTTTAAGCAAGCCAAAGTTGAGTTGAGTTGAATGTAATTGTCTTCAGTGACAAGTTTCATTTTCTTCATAATATTTTTCTTGTGGTTCTTTGCCTTTATATTTTATTGATGTTATTTGATTTTATAGTTTTATAATGGTCTTATAGTGGTTTGATTTGATTCATTTTTGCTATGATCTTGTTTAGATTTGAATTTTGAAATAATAATTTGCTTATTATTAATATTGCGTTATTGATATTTATTCTTATATTCAAAAACCTCAATTTCTTGGGATTTTCGAGTCCCGGTGATACTTATAGAAAATATCTTTGGTTTGAATCTTAACCTGAGAGGGATGCTTGATAAAGTCTATAGACCGGATGCTTTTTCTTCTTTTTTTTATTCAATTCAATTTGTGTTTTGCTTTTAAACATAATATTTATTTTTAATTTAGCTACGTTTATTTCTGTTTCAGATGTAGCGTTCTCTAAATACAATATGCCTTTTTTTAATAATTTACTTTTCAGTTAATTTCATAAAAATTGTTTTACTTTTTGTTTTTTAGTTTTCCGGAAACAAAGTTTCTTTAGTTTAATTCCATTCACTTCAAAATTTTGATCTAACAAAATTTTGACTTTCTGATGACAAAATTAAATTTTGAACTTTCATTCATATCTTAAAATTTTATAAAGCTATTGAATTAAACTCTTTTTCTTATGAAAATACATATATTCGGAACATTTTACATATGTATTTAAAAAGAAAAAATAATTTTAAAAAGTGAAAAAAAAATTGAGAAATTGAGTATAAAAAGTTTAAAATGGCAGCATCCTTAAATTCTGACATAAATTGAAAGATAAGATCATTGTATGATGATTTATAAAATTTCGTCCCATTCTTAAGAGTGGTTACTTTTCGTTTTCTGTGTTGCTTTTAAAATGATGCAATTAGAGGCACATTCACAAATTTCAAAATATCGATAGCTTTTTATTTGTCATTGAAATTCTGAAGACCACGCATTCCTTTAAACAAATATCTTTTTCTGAATTGTTGTTTTTTAAAAAAATATATTTAAAAAACTTGTAAAAGTCAAAAAATAGGAAATCAAAGTAAAAAATGTATACTATATCCATCACCATTGTATTTTATTCATATATTTTATTTCTAAATATGAAGGATAGTCGTCCACATATGATGTTCTTTACAAAATGTATAAATTTTATAAAAATGGGAATTTTGTTTCTTAATGCTTTGTAAATTTAAATAGTTAAATCCTATAAAGGTTCTAATGAATTATTATGCATATCGAACTCCATATCTTTTTGACAAGAAAAGAGCTACTTGTTTTATTTGAATTTACTTACGTTTGTTTAAGTGCACTCGATTTCTTATCGGAATCTCGAATTTCATAAGATGAACCTGCTGTAATCATAATTATAGATTTATTGTATATAATTGCAAATAGAACAAAAAAAAAGGCAGGCATCAAAACCTTTTTTTAAGCATTTAATACTGACATTTTGTACTTATATATAACTATAAATTATTGTAATTTTTTTTTACAGACAGCTATAATTTCAAAATTGGTAGTTATAAATTGAGGTCCTTTTGAAACCTCTAGAATAAACGAATCCGCGATTAAAATACTTTGCTTGCGAGAAAATAGAAAAAACCTGATTCTATATTCTTCAACGTTGATAAATTAATCAATAGTTTGTTGTGTGCAGTTAGCTGTGTTTTACAGAAAATCTGTGCATAATCTGTGCTCTTTTTAATTGAAATCTATAAAATGCTAGTTAATTATAAATAGTTTAACTGTGTTTAAATAATGTGTCATTAAAAAGTTTAGGTAAAAACATTTAAATTTTAGCTAAGTAATCACCACGAAGCTATTTTTTTTTAATGTTCCGAACTCGCCGGTTTTTCTGCGTCGAATGAATAGAAAGGGGACATTGCCGCCTTATTCGCGCTGTTCCAATGAAAGCCTCCTTCTATGGCCGGAGGATTCCTCAGTGTATTATTAACGAGGCAGTGACATTGCTCTGCATCTGAACCTCATTTCGGGCATTCTCTCTTTCTGGCGACCACCTTTGGGTTGAATATTTTATTTGGGAGTGCTCAGAAGGAGTTGCTATGGCCGCATCGGATAAAACGGAAAACATTCTTCCAGTGGTCGAGGGGAGAACTCATTTAAACGGCATCCTACGGTAAGTCACTCTCTAACTGCATTGGCTATTTGTTTTGCATTCCAAAATATTATTGCATTACTTAAAAAAAATATATATGAAAAAAGTTCCTGAAAAACAATTTTGTAATTCAAATCAATCCAATCTAAAAAAAATCTTATGAAGACTCCTTATGAGATTCTCGCGAATTATAGATTCTTCGTGGTAATTATAAAAATTTATCTAATAAGTACAACTATTTTTTTGATTCACTACGATATTCTTTCAGGTTTTACTGGGAAAAAGTAAAAATGGCAGAGGGAATTATATTTTATAAAATTAACCTGTTCGCGAATTATAGATTTACAATTTTAATGCTCTGTTAGCATGTTCTCTGGCAAATCTCATGGCATATAAACCATACTCTCCCAGTTGGCAATACATGTTTAGCTATATACACGAGCATATCTATTGCAGTAATTTTTTCCCTTCAAATTACTGTCAGTCCTTTTGAAACCCTATAAGATGGTAACTACCTTTTCTAAAACGACTCCTGTTGTTGTTACTTATGGCACTTACCTAGACAATCCTCGCTGATACATCAGCAGATTTTAAGCCGGAGATAAGCATCTATTGTTTCAATAGCACCAACTAGGGCCAAACGTACGACTTGGCCTTAGCTACACACTCATCACATTTGCTTGCACAGCCCCTTTTTACCAGGGGGGACAGTTACATATCTCACAGATAGCAAACAGAAGAACAACCATGAACGAACTGGGAATCCCTGAACATGAGGAAGACGAGCTACCTCTGTATCAAAAAGCCGGCTAAAATGACTCTTTAGTCGGGTCTTGCAGAATCATATCCTACTGATTTCCCCTCCCCCGACGAGTTTTGTAGTGACAGTGACAACAAAATAAGTCTTGCTTCACTCCAACCTCCTTTGTGAGCACCGTAAGCATTCCTCACCACTCACTCCCGTCTTTTTGGCTGCATTCACTGAGTGCCCTGTCCAAATGATTAGGGATGGAAATTAAAATGTGTTGGATTAGGATGCATCCAACCTTCGCCACAATGCCTCGCCAAAACTGACCTGCTCTTTCATTTACATTCGAATTGGGCGTGAACATAGAGCTGTCATATACACAGAGCTCACTATTTCTACTCTATGGGCATGGAGTATTCGTGCACGATCGACTTTACATTTCCAACTTAAAATCATTCCTATAACTGAAATACACTCCAGAGATTTGCAGTTAATGCTCAGTTTATATAATTCAATATCTGCAGTACTCTAACGAACTAACTGCTCTGCCACTTCAAAAACCGTATGTGTGGATATGTGTCTGTGTAAGAGCCACCTGCTGCTTTTGAACTAGCAGCACGAACAGCGTTTTTTTATGTGTTCTACCAGTTGCTCTTTTCCTTTAAGGGACACTCTTTGCTTAACATAGTTTTAAATTTTAAATATATGCATAAGCATATTTTTCCTGAAAAAGCGTGCTTAGCATGATGTAGTGTCACGTACCAAGTGTATGCGATTTTTTAATTCATTTTTCTGAGACTCCCAGATATTTTCAAATTATTTACCTAAATATAAAAATATATTTTTACATTAATCTAATAAGACTTATTTTCGTTTAAATAGCTCATCACAGAACATTAATTCCAATCAGAATTTTTTTCTTATTCTTTTAACGCCTTAGGAACTAAAACGTTTATGTTTTTATTTCAGATAATTTGATAATTTTAATCTAATAAAAAATATTGTTTCATTTATTTTTAGATTCAAATTAGGATTTAAATCAATTTCAATTTTTTTAAAAAAATAAATTTTTCAGACATTATTGCAAGTTGCTATCTTTAAATTCCACTTTGAAAAATTGTTGTATTCACCTATTATAATTAAAATTGTTTTTTACTTGACAAAATTCCCTTTAACATATTATTATATAATCCGTATTTGATGTTCCCTTGTTAAATTTATTCTTAGATAAGGATTTTAATTAAAATTTGATCCATTAAAACCTTATTTATGAATATCGTTTTTGAATCTTTTAAATAGCTAATACCATTTTTGGACTTAAAAATAAGACGGAAATTTTTTTTGTTCCTCGTCGTAAGTACAGTTTCACGTGTGAAATTTTCTCCTCTTTTGAGAATTCAACTCTTTAGGTCTGAAATTGGTTTGTTTTGGCAACTGCACTGTTTCCGTGCTTAAATCCGTTTCTGTGGAAGATTCTTCCGGGAAATTTATTCAAGTCGGCAACTCGTTAATCTCTATCCTCGCTTTTAGGAATGACTTCAGAATACTTTCTCATCCTCGTAATAGGGACGCGATGGCCTGGTGGTAAGTTGTCGACTTTGTAATCGAAGGGTTTCGGGTTCGAGACTGGATTCCACAGAACCGTCGTGTAAGCGGGTCCAGTGCAAGTTAAATTTGACGAAGTCAAACATCCTTTCATTGCTGTGATGTAGAAGTTTGGAGAGTAGGTGCTCGGGTGTCATCCATTCAAAATTATTCTATATGTTGTCTGATCGCAGTTCAAAAATTCATGGTCCGTCCCGAAATAGTCCTAGTGTTTGCTTTAGAACGGGGCGTTACTTAAACTAAAATAGAGAACTGGGACTGGACTGATGTGATTTCATTGAAGGAGCGAGACAAGATGATAAGCGTTCGGTAGAGCCGGTCTATTTTGCAAATGTCTGAAAAATCGAATTATTGCTTTTTCAACATTTCCTTGGTTTGTTGAGGATGGCGTCCCAGTCTTGAGGTCGAAGAAAGCAATAATCTACTTGCCGTTTTCTGATATGAACATGTCCGTGAAATATCTTAAGTTTCTATTGTTTTTTGCCTAATGAGAATGGCAAAAATGTTCAATGGCTGGATGATGTTGTGCTTGGCAAGAAAAACAGGACATGACTTGCTCAAGCAGTCTAATTACTTCATTGAAAAATGATAATGGCGCCCAGTTCAGGTAAGTCGTCAGTTATTATTCTTATTACTATTTTGCTTTCTTTGTGGCATTATTATTTTAGTATATGTTCCTAATTCCTATGTTGTAATTCAGATTTAATTTGAAGCCAAATTTATGAATCATCTAATGAGAACAGCATTCTTTTTTTTAAAAAAAATTTGTACTAAAATTACAGTCGATCTCATGCATTGCATATGTACTGATTTTATTTATTTATTATTTTTATTTACGATATCGCTGAGATTTAACATTTTATTATTGACCACTAATTTGAGATTCTTGGTGAAATTTTTATTAACTGCTGTTAGTTTTAACATATAAATAAATTTATACAAGTTTTGAATAAGAAACCTCTCTTGAGATCTTGTGATTTAAGCATTTTAAGGGTGCATCTTTCTTCAGAAACATTTAATATGCTGATGCGTTGATGTCAACATCTTGAGTGCCATTCAGCAGAGCCATAAAGAAAATCTGACAATGCGGGTGATTATTAAAGTATGCAAAAGCAACAATCTGCGTTAACGAATTCTATATTTTATTTTAATCTACATTTGGAATTATGTAACGTTTCGCTTCCATTTCAAAATAATTTTTTTAAGTAAGATGAAAATGATTTACTAAATTAAAAGGAGTAAGAGTTATTGTTTATGCCCTTAAGGGTGAATTCTTGTATCATTTTAGGTGACTGTTTTTATTATTTTATTTATTTTTAAATGTCAACCATTACGCATTTGAAGCGAATCATGATCTAAAATATGGTATATGAAATGTATGGCAATATAATACATATTGATTTCATTACTTTTATATAAATGTGTTGTATTTGTTTCAACTTGAACTCTGTCATGTTTTGGCATGTGACGAGGTTGCCGATAAAAAAAAATCATTAGGATCAATATTGTTTCTATGTGAACACAATACAATCTGCTGTAAGATTAATTAATTAATTTTGATAACCAAATTATTGATATTCTTCATGGTTTTTTCCTCCCCCCCCTCTTCCCACACACGCACACACACACAATTACACTGTTGACGTAGAAAAAATTTACTGAACATTAATAAAGGTATTTTATTTTTACTCTCCAGCTTTTGAAAAGAAGACTCATTAAGAGCTGCTCTAGCTTTTTTTCTTTTGTGTTTTAGATACTATTTTATTTGTGATGGCTGTGTCCGTTATTATTGGTGCAAGTATTATGTAGTTGTCAGAAATATTAAAATTTTCAGCGCTTTGACATTCTTTTTAAAAAATTAAGAAACAGCTTGAATATTAAAGCAACCACAGCATATTATAAGAACAGCCATTATTTCAATCATTTTTTTTATTTCCTAATAACTTAATCCGTCTTTTTTCTTAGCATTTTAAAATGATGTTGAATTTTAGAGACATTGTTTCTATAAAAGTATTGAAGTGAATTAAGCTAGCAAGGCTAGTACATTGCTAGATGCCGAAAGCGATTACTTCAGTAATTTTTCAATGTCTCCATCCAATGCAGATACTTCATTGGATTTCATACTCATTTATGATTCATGTAGTTCCAGAACAATATCAGTCAAAAGGTGAACTGCGAAATATTTTAATAGAAAAGCAATTCTTCAAATTTTCGTGAGGCACCTTTAAGTACCAGCCTTTTATTCTATATTAAACACACCGAATTCTCACAAGAAGAATGCTCTAGTCAAAATTAAAAATATACAGGTTAGAGCATTTTTCTAACAATTTGCATTTCACGTTTCATTTTTTTACCAAAATATTTTAAATCGGAGTTTTTAAATGATAAGTTGTCATCTCAAGTAGGTCTTTATAGGAAAAAATTGGACTCATGAAAGACTTAGAACTGTCTACTTTCATAAATCTTAACATTTGTAATATTTGGATTATGAAAAATGGTTGGAATTATTGTAAAAAGTTAAATTTGAAGATAAACGATTAGTTTGATTTTTTTCTTTTTTTTCTTCTTTATTATCATTTATTGAATTGACTGAAAATTTTTCGACAGTATAGAAACTCCTGTTTAATACCTGAAATTTTAATTTTTAGACCCCACTGCGAATCATAATCAGAAGCAAACTGTGCTTTCGTCAAAGTAAGTGCAGACAGTCGAACTCCAGCCAGCAATAAATATTTTCCTTCTACGATAAAATGCTTTTACTTCGGATAGGAAAAGCAGTAGAAATGGAATCGTTTCTCTGTCAGAGTGTTTTCCAGCCGATGGCTTTGATTTCACATCTGGTGAATCTAAAATTACTCTCAAGTATAAATGAATTAGGATTAGTTGGTTAAAAACTTGAATTAGTTTGAGAGTTGATACAATTTTTATGCAGACGATATCTGACAGACGGCATCTTCAATCCCAAGTATATACGTGCTCAAATATGACCCACGTGAACTCTCTATCAGTAAGGAGGGTTGCTGAGAATGATCCGGACAATCATGCTTTCTTTCATCGAATCCTCTCCCTCCCCCTTGCTTTCACTTACTGTTTTGGTCCCTATAATACCCACAATCAAGTCCTTTGAGCTAGGGAATCAAAAACGATCCGTAAACGGGGTGCTCCACCCCCCCAGTCAGAACAATTTAAGGGGAAGGTACGTGCTCGGAGCGCGAGGTGTTTTCAGGGGCGATTTTTCCCCCCTCCTCCACAAGAATAAATCCCTTCTATTGCTCAGGGCCATTTTCGGTTCCAGTACATGAAAGTATGTGACGGGCTCAAATTGGCACGCATCTCACTTTGATTCTTACAGATATAACTTGTAGAGAAACTTTCCTCGATAAAGGTTTGCCATGCTGTGACAGAGGTGACGAGTCCTCGCCAAAGAGCGCCAACAGATCAGTCCTAAGAAGACGATTTGATCACGTTAAAAAGTTCCATGGTTAGTTAGCAATGTTTTAAAGTTATATATGGAGTAATTCGTTCTTTAAAAGACAACTTTCATAAATAGCTTCATAAGTTTATTTTTAGCAATATTTTTCTCTTTATTTTTAATATTTTTAAACTCGTAAATTACTTAAAGTGATAGTGTAATGTTGTTAATACCAGTGAAAAGACATTATTCCTTTTCAGAATTAATTATAAGTTCATCAAATAATTTCATTTAAATTTTGACTCTATTCACCTGACAGCATCTAGTAATGGAATTGAATAGGTTCTTAGATTTCTGAGAGTCCGTTAAAAGTTAACATTAATAAATATCATCGCGACTGTATATGCATATATGCATGTATATCGCACATCTCTTTAAGCACCTAAGCCGAATCCAACCACGTTTTGAATAAATCGTATGATATGAGAAAGAATGCTGTTAGCTAGAATAATGAATCCTCTAGTAGAAATTAACGAAAATATTGTCTTTTTTAAACTTTGAGAGAAAGAAATTATGGTAAAAATTCAAATTTCTCTTACATCTTTTTACATTGCTTTTATTTGCTTTATATTAATCATTCATTTGCTTAAAACTAAGCTTGAATCAATCTTTGAAACAAAAATTTTTTTCTTTTACTTCATTTTTTAACAAAATTCGTAGCACTTCAATACCAAATATTAATAAGCCAAGAAGAAAATTAGCAACCGGCTGTTTTTGAAACTTGTTTGGTCCAGTTAATATTTTAATGTTTTCAAAAAAATACAGATAATAAAAAGATTTTGTAAATTATTTATATAAAAGTAGATTTTACGTTAAAACTATTTACGTTATTCTTATCCTGAGCAACACCGGGTATTTCAAGCAGTATTCCATAAAGATTTAAATTCGAATTTGCTTGGATGGTGGAATCAGCTCCACAGATTTCGCTTTGACATTCATATTTTTGATGAAATATTGATTTTATACTTTTTAATAAACCAAAATAAAGCGAATTTTATTCCTTTATTTGCTATTATTGAACTGAGTACGAAATCCCTCATTTCGATGAAAAACATAATCTGGAATACTGGGCCCCAAAATCAATTTTGTAAATATGGGTTGAGATTTATTTCAAAAATTTTCTAAATTTTCAGTTGATGCAAGATTGGCGCAACTTGGCCATCATTGATCTTTATGCAATAAAAAGAGAAAAAACTAATTTGTGCAAGATGATTTGAAACAAATTCCAAATGAATGCATAGGCCTGTGGATGAAATTTTCTCTTCATATAGAAATAGATATTTTCAAAGTCTGCTCACTAATGTTTCATTCGTTAGATTATGGGGCCGCGGCGGCCTGGTGGTAAGGTCTTGAATTCGTCACAGGAGTGCCTCGTGTTCGAGACCGGATTCCATCGAAAAATCGTTGTGCAGACTAGCCTGGTGCACGATAAATCCGTCGGAGACAAAAGTCCTCTCATTGACGTGGCGTGGAAGTTTGAAGAGGGGGTCCCAGCTCAGATGTCATTCTCGTCATTTGACCGTGGCTCAAAATTATGAGGTCCAAAAATTATTCTATATGTTGCTTTAAAATGGGATATTAGTATAACTAAAATTGCAGACTAAAACTATTCATCAGATTATATTATGGGTTTTCATTTCATTAAAGTAACCGCAGTTCAGTTAGTAAAACTTTTTCAATTGTAAAAAGGACTTGCATTCTATTAGATATTTTGAATAATTGTTAAGATTGAAGATATAATATCAGTCACCTGTTAATTTCATTTGTTTCCTTCGAAATTTTATTAAACATCTATTAATGGTCAGCAGTTTGACTTTCATAAAAATGCGATATAATTTCTCTTACACAAGCGTTGCTCTGCATTAGCAAATTTATTAGAGAACTGTACATTTCTAATCTTCTTAACAAAAAAATTTTGATTTTTAAAAATCAAATTAAGCAGAAAAATCAAGAATTTAAATCGAGTTCTTTCCTTATTTATTACTCGCGTATTGGTTGCCATCCACATTTAAGAATTAATTTTAAAATATGAGACTTCATATCAGCAAATGTAAATACTATTAACAGCGTGGCAGAAACAATTATGTAAAAACGTATTTCAATATAATAAAAAAAATTAAAATGAAATCTGCTATGCATATTCCCATGTATGACGACAGAACATCATTTCTTGAATGGCCAAGTACCGCGTGCTCGTGCAAGTGAAATTCTATTTTTATTCATTTTCATTGTTTCACTGAATGAGTCACTTTAGCATTGCAAACGATCCAAAAAAACTTTATCTCGTATTGATTTTTTCAAAAAAATATCACATTTCCTATTTATTTCATTTCATATAATCACGTGTTCAAAATGACATGTTTCTAGGTTTTATTTGCTGTAGTCATTGGCTTATTTTTTTTTAAATCAGAGCTTTTGTAAATGCAAAGGCAACATGTTATTAAAAGCTGATTTTTTTAGATGCTCGTGCAGATAATATAATGTTTATTTTTCCCCTACGGATTTTTGATGACGCCAAAAGCCTCATCCCGAAAACAACATCAAGTTCTGACATGATAAAAAAAGTAAACAGCAGAATTGGCCTTTTTATATTTTTCTCGTATACTCCATAATAAAAATATTGTCTCCCGCCCCCTAATAAAACTGTGGCCCTCAGACAAGGCCGTGAACATCATGAGCGTTCAGACATTTATTTTCAGAAAACTGCGCGTACATATTGTTAGCTTCGTACTATGGTAAATAAAATAATGCGCTTCCTTAATTTTTTGGTTTTCAATATTAAATGTAAGTATTACATTTAAATGTTTCGAAAATACTATTTATGAATTAGATAATAACACTAAATAAACTTTAAAAAAATACAATCATTTTCTTTTATACAATAAATTCTGAATATATCACATGATAAAAATAAACGCTCTTTCCAAATAATGTTTTATGGCGTGCTCTCTGCATCAATAATCCTTGAATAGAAAATAGAAAGTAGTGAGACACCGAATTTCAAAATGAAATTGTGTTGTCGCATTTGATGCGTATCAGTTTACATAAAATGAGTTCGTTCAATTTTTGAGAACACAAATACATTAAACGTTTCGAGTAACAAATGAAAATAAACGTTTTATAGAATAAATTGATGAACAATAAAACAGAATTAAAAAGGTTTATTGTTAAAAAATTTAAATAATTTTGTTAAGAATCAATGCAAAACTTTTCCCTTTGGAATAAAGCAATGTGTGCGAAAATGATTGAAATAAATTATTATTTCAATTCATTTTCTTAGTCCCACTGAAGCATGAATGGTTTTTTAAACTCCTCTTTTTCTTCTCGAGTGTTCAGTTTCTAGCAACAAATTGGACAGGCGAAGAACTTTAGTGTGAGAAACTTTCAATTCTTAAATGTTTACTTACTTAGGGCATCCTAGAAAAAAGTTGTACGCACCGGGAGAGCCAGCCTCAAAAAGAAGCTTCTGTTATATCTGAATTACAGAAAATTTTGATTTCAGTTCACGAGCAATGGAATTGCTATTGACATTGACTCAGATTCTCTTTCTCATCCATTTCGGAGAAGATTTAGTCTTCTCTTGATCACTCTTCCCCCCCCCCCCCATATAATATCTTGCACTTCTTTGCTGGGAGTGAAACTCTCAGATATTTTTAAGATGCTGAAGGCACATGAGAAATATCAGATTTAAATAGACAATATTCATTAAATATTTGCACATTTTTAGTCCCGTTTGTCTTTGAGCAGCACTCGTTTTTTCAGCAACTTTCGCTTATTTCCGGTAGGGGGTTAAAACATCTAAAAATGTGTTGAAGTACTGTGTAACTGTTTCGCTCTCTTCCTACTAGTTAACGAGCAGAGATTCTTCTCCGTCGTAAACTGGCTATCTTCAAGTCAGAGTATCTTTGCTCTTTGTGAAAGTTTTAACCTACAACTACTAGATACAAGCTCGCTACGTTAAAAACTTGCTTTTCACTTAGGCATAACTCATAATTTGGCATTTGATATAAATAGAAAATATTAAAATGAGGGATGAGAAAAGAAGTTACGGAAAATGCTCGCACACATTGAAATACAAATAAAAGAGGAATAACTTAACTCTATTTCTGCAATACAGCTGAAAAAGGAATTAATTCCCTAATCTATGAGGAATATATTTAAGTAGCTGGTGCTGTTACAAAATCTATGAAGGCACCTTCTATTTTTTTATCAGTAAATCTATGTATAAGCATATTATTTTTAAGCCATAAAATGTTAAATTCAAGCACGTATTTTGTATTTATCCTGCATCATACGAAGGAATGCGGCGGATCGAGTCTTATTTGCATTTCCAATATTTTGTTTCGGCCATTGTTGGAAGCTTTTTCTATTAAAAAATAAGTACAACTATTTTTTTTTCTCTCCTCGTCTTCTACTTCGTATATCGCTGCACTCTGGAGAAAGGGCCGCGAGGAAAACAGGCAGCTCTCTCCCCTTTACTTGTTGAGGGTTGGCGCGCTGCAGCCAAACCTGGCAGCGCTGTCGGCCCCCATCCCGACTGCAATATAAACCTTCCGTTATCGCGAACGCGTTAAATCCTTTCGCTCGCAATAGGAAATGATGCCGTCGGAGTCGGGGATTATATGACGAAAGGGGAGGAGGGGGGAGCGTGATAAATTATGTATCATCGCCCGAATCCCGCCCAAATGAAGACAAATACAGAGCGGTAGGAAGTCTTGGAATTAAAGATCGAATTTAAATTCGCGCGTCGGAAGTGCCCTTCCGGAACGTTCGCCTCATCTGCCCTATATGAAGACTCGCGTGAAATATGATTCGGCGCCGATTAGAAGGGGAGGGGGCTCCGAACAAAAACAAAACAAGGGCTGATACCCACCACCACTGCACCGCTAAGCAACTGCGCCCCTTGGTGTAGCGCGGCGAGCAAGGCTGGCGTTGCGATCAAAAAGTGTCATATCTCCCTAAATTCTGAACTTCGAGCCGTCATTCATCGGATTCAGTGGCGTAACTAATCGGAGTGAAATTCCCAATGAAGGTTAAGTAAAACTCAGCACCATCATTAATAATGAAAAAAGGGCCGTTTTTTGCGATATTTAGTCATTATATTCATTACACTTAACTACTTTATCTTATGATTTAGGAAGCGGGGAAAATTCTATAATTTATTGCAACATTTTTTAAGTTGAGAACACTTCATTTAGAATTATTTAAATTTTCATTTCACAAAATAAAGAAAGAAAAATAAAGGGGTTATATTTTTAAAGCATGATGCTCGGGTCAAAAGGTTGGAAGATAGAAAA
Organism: Argiope argentata; assembly: GCA_026289955.1. Lineage (NCBI taxonomy): Eukaryota > Metazoa > Arthropoda > Arachnida > Araneae > Araneidae > Argiope > Argiope argentata. Next base: position 1,496,943 of record JAOUZG010052945.1, read on the forward strand.
ACGTGTTGTTAAGTTTTAAATTCTAATAAGGCTTAGAAAATGCATATTTGCATGCTGATTAACGGGAAAGTATTGAATTATGATAATAATAATTAACAGGACTTACGTTTTCATAAAAATCGTATACAAACCCCGTTTTTTTTTAAATAGTGTCTTGTGCTTCCTTTGACTGCTGACAAAAAAATTACATTTAAAAACCATAAGCTATATTTTAAATGGAAACGCATTGGATTTAATGGTAAAAAATAGATACACATGTGCACTACGGAATTACAAATTCTGAGAGATCGTCTTTCTAAATAATTTACTAAGACGAATAATTTAAGGGATTCTGTTTTGATACTAATAAATTTAACCCGTTCACGTATTTTACATTTTTTTTAATGAAGTGATCCAGAACTTGCCAAGGAGGATGTAATCATAATTCTAATCACCGTTTTTATTCAAACTTTCTGCCAATTAAGATGCATTAAATTATGTTAATTCAATATGATAACTAATTCGTGACTGATGAAATCTATCCTAGTCTTGTTATTATCAAATAAATTTAGATATTTTTTTTTTACAAAAGACTAGACTGGTGAATATTAAATAACCATTTTGATTATAATTTACGCCAAATTATAAGAAATAGTTTAATGTTGTTTGTACCATAACAAATTTATTCGTATGATTTTATAATGACGAAAAGAAATTTTATAAAGTAAAACTTTTACTTTTTTACATTAAAAAAATATAGAATAGGACGTAAAATTCAATTGTGAAATCTATCTTTAATTGTCCCACTTTATGGGAAAAAATATTTTTTAAAAGTTGCATATATTTATCTCTCAGTAAACACAATAACAAAAAAAAAGGAGAAAGAAACGGTCTAGAGAGAGGAAATTTGTCACATAGTCTTCACTTCAAAACTGCAGATTTTTATCAAACTATCTTCCTGAATATATTGACTTTTCTCTCAAATTGTTTTTTCAGAAAAAATCCCTTTAAGATATGTGAATCTGATTCTAAATCCAATCATTTATATTATTAAGAAATGCCATATTAGTGCATATTAATACATTATAATTGATACATCAATTCAAAAGCTCTGTATTTTAAAGAACTCGCGAATATTTTATAGTATTCTACAGAAATATGGCATCTACAGTCTGTGAATATGGCACTGTCTTTTCTGAGCAGTCAAAAAAAAAAAAAACTATGGGTTTTGAGTTTTTTCTTCTCAGTAGTGATTCCAGATTGTTGTGTAGATTTACTCTGTTGGTGATAAAATCACAAAATTTAATTTCTCGTGTCTCAGCGTTTGTGTCCATGCAGGCAGACGATCAAAACGATGCAATCGGACATAATGTAACGTAGAATTAAAATTCTGAAGATGAATCTACGTGATTAATTTCATCCATCCAGTTATTTGAATTCATATTTTGTGTTAACATGGACGAACGTGCAGGCAAATTTTCCATAGGAGGACTTCATTTAAAATTTGATGAAAGCCCTCGCATGAAATGCCGCGCCTATGGCTCGATGAATTCTCCAGCTGTCGTGTTTAGGGACAGAATTCCAACATAGCGTTTGTACGAAATTTGGAAGCCTGGTATTCGAAGATTACTCATGTCTGGTGATTGCAGTTTTATTAATCCAATACTTTGCGTATTTCGAATACCAGAAAGTAAAATCAATGATTCATTTTTTTCATGTGTTTTAATATAGTGAAATAGGAGAGGCTTGTGTACACTTCGTATTCCAGATTGAGATGCGAATTATTGGTTTTGTTTTGCGCGGCGCAAGTGCATCTTTATCTAATAACATTAAAAAATCCTTTTTTGGTTTATTATTACTGATCTGGATACTAAGAAGGTAGGCGTATTCCTCTCTGGTTGCAAAGAGTTTGCGTTTTCCTCCGGTTCGTCTTTTCCTCGTCTGTCCATCTTCATATTCTCGGCGCAGTTATGAGGCCAATTAACCGCTGCGCCCCGACTAATTTGTTTGGGAGCGAGACGACAGGCCGAGCTTATTACCTGCGGCGGAGTCGTAAGCCGGGAGATATGCCGGCGAAAGTAATCAAGAAAATTCTCGCGGAGGGCAGCGGGATTTGCGAGTGCTCACCCCTTCCTCGGGCGGTCAGTAATGAATCGAGGCCCGGATCTAATCCTTCCCCTCCTTATCGGCAGCGACCGGCAACGGATAAATGACTTGTGTCGAGCGTTGATTAGCGACCATTTCTGGCCGGACAGATCCGGCGGACGGGGATTTGTCAGCCGATGGTCACGTCTCGGAGATGAATGGCTTGTTGATTAGGTTGCCGGATTTGCGACAGGACGGGCTTTCGCGACGTCATCGATGATGCCAGACATGCCCGCTCGCATGAAAGGCGAAGGGAGGAAAGGTCTTTTTAGCCATAACGAGAAACGGTTGCGCATTTCTCTCTCTCAGCTTTCCTTCAGATCTATTCATTCGGCATGGGACACAGTTTGGGAAACAGAAAACAAAAACCATTTTGACCGTTCACTTCCGAGGACAAGATTCCCAAGAATGTACAGTTTGCAGTCAAAGGTTGAACTAGCAGCAGCCCAATGTCTAATGACAGACTACCTCAACACATAATGCTATTTTGGAGGGAAGCACTGTCATAATTCGGTGTGGCAGTGCGTTGTGTGCAAGGAGAATAATGGTATTTCAAATTATTTTCCTGCAATCAACTCCTTAACTAATCTTCCTTATTATTGAGATACACTTTATTATTCCTATAATCAAGAAATCATAAAAACATTATTCGTTGAATAAAAAATATTTTTTAGCTTTCTATTCTGTCTGTCCTTAAAGTTTTATCCTTGGGTTTCATTTCACTCTCTATAAATCAAATATTTATTCGAATTTCATTACCTTTGTCAAGAATATTTGGCGAACAACAGAAAAGAATTGAGAGTACTTATTTCTTCTCCTCAAAAGTGATTTATGGTGGAGGATTCTTTTTATGGGATCGTTTTTGCCATTTGAAAATGTATTATGACAACTGACTGGCGTCTCGGGGCCATTTATCGAAAACTGGTATTTCAAATTATGACAAAGAAAAGGGCAAATAATTGACCATTTGTTTATATAATTTCTTTCAATGGGATTCGTGTTGAGCATCCTCATTCAAAATAGAAATAACTGATGAAGCAGTATTAAATTTGAAAGAAGGTGATCCCTGTCTATGTAATTGATTTTTTTCTTTCTGTTTTGCAAACATGCAACACAAATTTATGATAAATATTTTGAAAGTGTGATAAATGCAAACAATTTATTTTTCATGTATCACTTCCTTCATGTACTTTTTTTAAAGTAAATGTTGGGGCAATTATTCATGGATTTTAGGAAAATAAATTATTTCACTCACATTTCAGTTCACTCACAAAATGTGATACATTTTAAGGCATAATTCAAGAAAATATTTTTTATTTCATTAAATGAAAATTTGATTGAAATATATAAATATTACACTACATAAAACTGTAACTCATACTAAATATATATAAAAAATTATTTAACCTTTTTATTGGCTGAAATGTAGTAAACTGTTAAACTAATTTTAAAAAGTCATGCTAAAAACTATAGATAAATGGCAAGAAGCGAGCATTTATAATTATAATTATGAAAACATCTAAAAATTGTTAATATTTATATTTTGTGATTATTTTCTCTTTAAATTTAAAAAGATCAGATTGTATTACAAAATTGTATTGTATTACAAAAAAAAGATTAAATGAAATCTGCCTCGTATATTTCAATGTATCATATCAGAACATCATTTCTAGAACGGCCAAGCACCACACGCTCCTGCAAGTTAAATTATATTTTTATTCATTTTCATTGTTTCATTGAATGAGTCACTTTAGTATTGCAAACGATCCAAAAAAGTTTGTCTCGCATTTATTTTTTTTAAAAATATCACATTTCCTATTTATTTCATTTCATACAGTCACGTGCTTAAAATGACATTTTTATAGATTTTATTTGCTGAAGTCATTATCTTTTTTTTAAAAAAAAAAACAGAGCTTTTAAAAATGCAATGGCAACGCGTTATTAAAAGCTGATTTTTTTAGATGCTCTTGAAGATAATAATTTTTTTTTCTTTTTCGCCTACAGATATTTGTTCACGCCAAAAACCTCATCCCCAAAACCACATCATGTTCTGACATAATAATAGTAATTAAAAAAACTTTTTAAAAGAAGTTTTTAAAAATTATATAAAAAAAGGATACTACAGGATAGAAATCCTGTTAGTAATTATATATATATATCTATATTAATAAAAATGCAACTCGAAATGCGTTGCTAAGCGCAAAACTGGAGAACGGCTTGACCGATTCGGCTAATTTTTTAAAAATATTTTCGTTAAGACACGAGGATGGTTCTTATGAAGAGAAAAAATTAAAAAAAATGAAAAAATGAAAAAACTGCAATGAAAATAGTTAAAATGACACTTTTCTTACTTTCCCGCCTTAATTCTTCATTTCCTTCCCCCACACTAAATGAGTAAGATAACAGGAAGTAATGATTTGTTGAAAAAAAATACGCGTAGTCAGTTGGTTTTCATTCATAGATAACGGGATGTTTAAAAAAGAAAGAAAATAGTTGCTTTTATTATTAGTCAGTATGAATATTCAATCTATGCCTGCTCAAAATAAAGTCTGGGCAGCGAAGAAAAAAAGTAATAACAAAGCTAGAAAAGAATAGAAGGGTGTGTGTGTCACCATTATTTCGTCTGTGCTAGGTATTTTCCAAGCTGTTTTTAAGCCTTTACATCTCTTGAAAACCAATTGTGTCTTTATTTGTTTAGAGTGTTTACATTTATGAAAATTTGAATCTCATTATTCTATAAAAACAGAATTGTAGACCTTTCCCTCCACCTTTTAAGTAAAATATCAATTCCGGAACAATCATTGCTCGGATAGAAAGAGAAAGATGAGTAGTACAGTGAACAGATCATCTGAAGAAAATAATAATAAATAATACTATAAATGAATTATATGATTATCAAAATTTGTTTAGTTTAAAAATACTTTGGTGAAAAACCTGTTATGAGACAGCTATATAAAATATTAGCGAGCATTAATACTGGCGAACCGACTGGCCGCCAAAGGCGGCTAGTATATATATATATATATATATATATATATATATATATATATATATATATATATAATATAACAAATAAAATAGGTTGGGTGATTTAGTGATTAAAAGTTGAAGGATTTTTACTTCAACTTCAGAAATGGTGAGATTGAAGCGTCACGTACATAATGGGGAAAAAAAGTGGCATTTTGCTCTATTTTGGGGGTTACATTTTTACTAGATCAGAAATGGTCAGTCCAGAGCTCAACATTCCAAAATTGACTATGTAGAGAATCTTTCATCTTAAATAAGTGGCATTCATGCAGAATACAAGATCTTAAATCAAACAAATTCTTCCTTAGGCAAAATCAAAACTTTCTTTTCTGAAAAATATTGTTTTGAGAAAAGAATGTCTCTTTAATCAAGACAGAAACATTAATTTTCAAAATTGTCGCATTTCTAAAAGTGAAAACCATTATTCATGCAAGTCATTCATCATTAATCGCAGTTCTCTGTTCATATGCTATATGCTGCTGTTTTTAGAAATTATTTGGTTGGTTCCATTTTCTAAAAAGGTATACTGTATAGTACCGATAGGTTCAGTTACTTGTTAATGACGTTATATCTGAACTGAGTAATGAATGAACTTAATCAGTGGATATCTGATAAATCTTTTCAAACTATCTAAAAAAATTTACTTTACGATGCATGAACTCGATTACTGATGCCCAAGTATTAGTAAGATAATACATTTCTGTATAGTTGTCAAAGGTGTTACGCACTTCAATTAATGCAATACCAGGCTATTTTTTTAAACTAATGTAAATTGATAAATATGCTATATGATTTAGCAAAGGAAAGTCAGAATTTAAACCGTTTGAAATTGTAGCTATATCCATTGAAAGTAAATTTTACCCTATTTGGGTAAACCCTATAAAGGAAATTGACCCTATTTTAATACTTATTACAGCATAATTTATTCGAATACTTTAAAAATAAGGTTAGGTTATTCTTTTTTGGGGAGGAGAGGGGTGCAGCTCCCCTAGAAGGGGTTTAAATTGAAATTCAAATTATTTCCTGAATTTGACGATCAGATTAAGAGATCTATCATAGCTTTGTGGTTATACTAAAAATGTGTGGTTTTATATCTTGAGGAAGAAATAAAAAAATTGCTACAAATAATAAAATATCAAACTTGAGTTCAGATTTTATTTGTTGATTTGAACTTGAAAATCAAAAAATATTTTGCAGCTTAAAGAAATCGGAGATGTAAAATGAAGGAACCTGTTTCTATCATTGGATCGATGAAACAGTTTTAATAATCTATATCTAAATACACTTTTAAGTTTCTTTCATTCTTAAAGGAAAATAAACTATAAAAGATTAACTGATTTTGCTTTAATGAAATTAGTTTTCAATCCTGTTTCATTAAAAAGTGTTTAGTTGATTCAAATCTCACATACTTTCCTTATTTCTGCTATTTTAAATATACTTCTTTTAAAGCAAGCAACAAAAATGAACTAATTTTCTTCTTAACGCAATAAATATAATTACGAAAGACAGAAAACTTATAGAATGATAATTGTCTGGAATTCTATTTACTGACCCATCACATTCGATTTTTAAAAATTAATTTATATATTTGTATCACTAAAACCTAATTTGAAGTCAAAATTTAACTCTTGTCAATGTCAAAAAATTCAATTCCCTATTAGATATCCTTTTCTATCCAAGATATAGTTTTCAAATTTCGTATGCGAAAATGTCCTCTTTTGATATCTATTTTCTTTACCTTTTCCATAAAATATAATTTTTCTCTTTCAAGACATTTCTTTGTATAAAAGAAGCATTGATTATATGAATAAAATTAACATAATTTAAAATATTTTTAAAGAAATATTTACTATATAGGTGAGTTGAAATAAACAACTAACAGCGGTTTGATTTTTTTGCCTAACTAATGTATTAAATAAAAAAAAGCAAAATAATTCTTGAAATCATTAAATCATTTATTTGCTGTGTGTGTATATAAAAATAACATTAATTATATTTCATTCATAAGAAAATTGTTTTTGAATTTAAAAAATTAGTTTATTTTGCCTTTTATGAAAATATCACATAGACTTTTAACTTGACCTTTTCTAATGATTTATTATATGCAAATAAAAACGCCTAAAAGCCATATTTTTAAAAAATTATAAAGATCAGTTATGCTCCAAATTCAATTAAAAGGGCAATAACACGTATATTTTAAGGAAAACGTCTGGCACAATACGTTTTACATTGTCTACACTCATTTCTATATATTAAGGATTTCAGTAAAACACGGAAATCGAACTCTAAAATACATATATCATCCATAAAATACCTACACACATCTTCAAAAATCCTATGCAAACATTGCAGAAAGCCACCAGATGACACCGATAGTACGTCCCAATGAAGAGAGTGTAAGAGAGTGATGTTTAAGGAATGCAGACAAAGAAGTTCTCAGGGGCTTTGTAAGCCTTTCAGTGCGATAACCGCTCAGTTATGGCACAAAGGACGCATTTGGATGTTTTTCTTCCTTGGTAGAATTATCGGCCGTCTGGAATGCTGGCGTACCCATATTCAAGTATCCGAAAAACTTGGAATCGCCCAAAGTATCATCTTTAGGATTTGGTAATGCTTTCAAGATGATGGTAATATGAGTAAAAGTTACGACACATGTCACACAGCGGTTAAAAGCCGAGTTCCCGAGCAGAATGGGGACCGGTATTTGATAGATACTGCGAAAAGAAACATGGAGCACAGCAGCAGACATATCTCGTCATCTCTCTTCAGCCGCTGGTACTACAGTTTAAAGGCAGACAGTGTACAGACGATTAGGGCATATTGTTTATATGCTTGTAGATGTGTATGTCAGATGTGTTCCACTTGATGCAACTCACTGTCACTCACTGAGTAGAGAGCATGAATTGTGTATACGGTAACAGTGGGCTAGTGTGACATTTTCCCATGAGTCCAAGTTTAGCTTGCAGTCTGGTTCTCGCCAGACATTCACATGGAGATCGCTAGGTACCCGTTACCACCAAGAGAGCATCATTGAACGACACTGTTACAGGAGTGTTCGTTTTGGAGAGGAATTATTCTGCATCTTCAAATTGGAACAGATCACATCTATCAGGGTATCGTTCTGGAACAACGTGTACCTTGAGCCATAATTCTTGTTTATGTATGACAACGTCCGTTCACACCTGCAAACATCTTAAAAGATTGCCTTCGATCGAAGGATATCACCCGCATGTCCTGGCCAGTATTCTCACCGGAATTAAATCCGGTAGAGCCTGCGTGGGGCATGTTTGCCTGATGTTTCAGCCCGTCAACCGCCTCCTTCATGTCTACCGGAACTTCGGAGAGCATTGCTTGATGAATGGTGTAATATTACCCAAAATCAGATCTATAATTTGATACTCAGCATGCTTAGGTGTTGTACGGACTGTATTGCATCGTCTGAGAGACATATTATATATTATACTAGCCGCCTTTCGCGACCAGTCGGTTCACCAATATTAATGCCGACTAAAGATTTTAATCAATTTTTTTATGTTACTTGGTCTCATAATAAGTTTTTCAGTAAAATATTTTTAATCTTCAAATTTCGATAATCATATAATTCACTTATACTATTATATAGGCCTTAAGCAGTCCTATTTTTGAAATCCATATCTCTCTCTGATTTTCTTTCAGTGCACGTAAAATTCAGTTTTAAATTAAAGGGAAAAAGATGAAACTTCAATTAATATAAAGACCTCTTTACTCAATCCAAGCAAGTCTTTAAATAAAACTAAGAACTGAAAGCAGAGTAGTCCGACACTGAAGTTTTATGTTCAATACAGAAATTGAAACATTACAATTTTTTATATAATTTATAATATCTCAAGGAATTATACAGCAAATATTTCACAGATTAAATGAAACATCCAGTTTTTAATTTTATTTTTAGATGTATATAAATGCTCTCAATAATAACATTTTTTAAGGTTTTTAAATATATATTAAAAAATTATGGCTTAAATTCCTTTGACCTTATAGTTTCCTATTTCTAAAATATTCTTATTATTTCAATTTCTAAATAAATAAATAAACATATCTATCTTATGCGATTAAATCTGGCTGATTTATTCAGTTCTGAATATTACATGTTTAGAACAATCACCATTTTCATAATCTAGGCCAATTATTCTAGAGTAACCCTGATTGGCTTCTTTGAGATCTTGATAAAGAGATCTAAAATCGCCAGTTTTTATAGAATAGCTATATTGAAATTTTCATAGATAGATCAGTTTTGTTGATTGATTAAGTTGATTGGAGTGCCATTTTTTTTTACTTACTGTCTCTAGAATATTTTGTTAAATGTGATTCAAGTAAAAAAATTGTTAAATGTGATATAAGTAAAAATTTAAAAGTCGTAATTCATCAGCACTTTTTCCCTCAATATACTAATTATATATTTCACTTAGACCGTTTGTTAAGAGATTTATGTCTCTATCAAAAAAAAATTAAGAAATTAGATGTTGGGCTACGATTACAGAAGATGCCTTGTAGATGTTAAGCCATATTTGCCTGAGATAAAACTATTTAATTGGATTAGTAATATATGTATAGAAGAATATCATAGAAAACGTTTCCATGCATTTATTTTCTAAAAATATCAAGTTTCATATTTGTTCCATTTTATGCAGACACGTGCCGAAAATGACATTTTTATATGTTTAATTTGGAATGATAGTTGATTTATTTTTTCTCATTTGAGAACATGATATTGTTTTGGTTAGAAAGTTTTGATGTCTCCGAAATATGCGGGTAATAAATATTTTTATATGCTTTTACAAATTTTGCATTGTTAATTATTAATGCTTGTTTGAAAGAAGATGCTTTTTCAAATAGCTGATCTGCTTTTACCAGTATAGCTTTAATATTACGTTTACTTCGTTGAAAGCACATGCGTTTTTATTTTGCATGATTCATTAAAATGCGGAGATAAATTACAATCACGAAGGCGATTTCTTTGATTTGCTCAATATATATTCTTCACATAAGTAAAAGTAACAATTCAAAACATGTCTTATTGTTTTAAAATTTTTTAAAAAAATGCAAAACTATTTTACTTTTACTTATTATCAATTGCTTTTTGTTCGTCGTTTCTTTGAAATGACGTCATCTTCCAGTTCGTTTAAGATTTCTTACTTTTAAATAATTTATCTCGCTCTCAGAAGATTATCGTTTGGTGCTTGTCTAAAAATTCTTTTCAATTTTAACTGTCACAATTTTGTAATATATTTTTATTTTGTATTTTTATTTATTTCAATTCTTTAATTGAATTAATAAATTTGATATTGCAAACGATCATGCAAAATTTTCTCTTGCATTTATTATTAAAAAATAATCACATATTCATTTTTTTTTCATTTCATATAATCACGTGATGAAAATTATATTTTTCTGTTTTATTTTTGGTAGTAATTAACTTTTTTCAAAAGCAGAACTTCTGAAAATGGGATGGCAACATATTATTAAAAGCTGAATTATTTTTTTAGATCCTCCTGAAGATAATATTTTTATTTTTAAATTATGTGAAATAAATTGTTGAAAAATACGATTAAATTAAATGTTTAAAAATTCATTCAAAATAGATTTTAATTTATAGGTCAAAATATCAGTATCATTAAATAGCTAATTTTTTGAGCTTTAACTTGATGCAAAAATTAATTTTGTGCTGTAATATTTTAGGAAGTTATTGCGAAAAAACGCTAAAATTTCACTTATTTTTTAATTAATTAAAAATTTAATTAAAAATTTTTAAAAAAGGGCTTTAAGGTGCACATTCCCGGCCCCCAAGGCATACATGTACCAAGTTTAGTAGCTGTTGGTCAAACGGTCTGGTCTGTAGAGTGCCAACACACCCACCCACACACACATTGTGCTTTATTATAAGTGAAGATGCCTCTCTATTTTTGATCATAGTTTTTTTTCTTTTGGAGTCTTTTTTTTACGCAGCAATAATAATAATAATAACTGTGAAAAAAACACACCCTTTTGTTTCATTTCCCGTTGAAGTCGATTTTATTGCAATTGTATGAATTGTTATATAATTATTTAATTTATATGATGGTCTCTATGAACGAAACCATTTTCACAGCTGAGATATTTATGTATTATTTTAAAAATGAATTAAAATAACATGAATGCTGTTTAAATTATAAACTGCAAAGAAATAACTATCATGTTCTTACGCTGATTAATTTCGAATCATTAAAGTATAATAAGTGTGAAATATTTTAGTAGAAGACCGTTAGCAATAAATGTTAGGGAAATGCTTTCATTTTTAGCTTCAACATTATAGTTTTTCATAAGCTTAAAGATAATTATATAAAATTAATTTGGTGGTAGATGTGAGCTTTATTTAAGTTTCTTTGCAATTCTTAAACAATTTAAAGTGGTTATTCAATATATTAATTTAAAAAAACTTATAGCAAAGTCTATGAAAATAGGTTATTAAGAAAATGCTATGATTCGAATATGTAGCACAGATCAAATAAATTATTTCATTTCAACAATTTTTTAAATGCAACAAAATAATCCCTACCACACAGCTGCTTAAATACAATTTTAATTAATGATGGTAAGTTTAAAAAATTAATATAAAAATAAGAAGAAGAAATAATAAATACATGATAAATTATTCTTAATACGCAAAAGCACTTTAAGCATTTTATTTTAGTGTTTTAATTCCATTTTATTTCTATAAATTACTTTTCAAATAAAATTCCATTATTTATTGCTTTAAATTACTTTTACAACAATTTTGTTATATTTGCAAGAGTTTCAAGGAAGCTCTTTAAATCTTTGTCAATAGGATCTTTTTCTACTGTTCGGATTATTCTATTATCTAGATATCTTATTGCTTTCTGTTTTCCCTTTAAATTTAACCCTTTCCTTGCTGCTATAAGGTGGTTGTAATCAGCTTCTCGTTTTTAGAAATGAATCAGCTCCTCTTCTCTTGGATATAATTTTCCAATCAACAAGTTTATATTTTGTTTCAGTCTTCGATAGCATTGTTTGATCTATGGAGTACCTTGTATTTATTGTTGCTTGATATATCAGCTTTGAGTATTAACTCAGAATTGATTCATTATATCTTTAAAAAAAGCTACGCAAAAGATGTATTTTTTCAAAAATTTACAATTCTAGCATAGAGTTTTTTGATCCAGTGAAAGCAAATGAGAATTCTTTAAAACAAAAAAGTGTAAGATATTGGGAAGAAGGTCCAGTGAGGCATTTCAATAGATGAATATCGTACTCGCAGTTAATCACGCAAGAGAGAACGCGATGATATGAGATCCTTTAACAACCCTTAACCTTTAAAAAAATTTCAATTGGTCTTTAAGGAGAAGGACTCCGAAGAGCGAAACAAGAAAAAAAAATGTTTTTTTGAGATGATGAAAGAGATATGGCGAGACTTTGACAGCGACAGTTGGCTTAATCTGAAATCAGAAATTGTGAGAATGGATTTCCAACTAGATATTAAGAAACTAATATTTAATTTTTTAAAAATTTCCGTTTCCTTTTTTTTTCATTGCGAATTTTTATTACCATTTGAAGAATAATATTAGAATTACGAAAAAATGTTTAAATTTTGATATATTCTGTAAACTTTCCATTTTTCTTGATAATTTTGGACCCTCTGCAAATTTCGCCAATTTTTAATTTACTTCAATTTAATTACCTTCTTGTTGATATCGTCAATGAAGTTGATAAAATTACTGGATTGCAATAGCAAAGTGAAAGAACAATGCATTTAATATATCCATGAGCCTCGCGTTTATTTAGTAATAACAATTGTATGCAATTTCATCGCATGCAATTGGTAATGCTTGATTTAGAGTAATTGGTATTGTTTTATTTACATTACCGTTATTTTTATTTTATAATATTTTATTTAAAAATTCATGAATAGACAACGAATTTTCATAGATGAAGAGAATTAAAAGTAAGCAGAGAAAATTTACAAGAAAATTCTTATATATTATCTTAATATAACTTTAAGATAAGATTATATCATACAGAACAAAACGTAAGTTTCGAAGATTTCATACACATTAGTGCCAACCAAATCTAAATCAAGCTCTGTGTTATGTTGCTTATTAATTTCATTTCTTACATTTTTTTAAATTAATTATTTTTCTATTATGTCTATGAACTAAAAAGGAATCATATTCATAGTTAATTTTCATTAATTTAATTTTTTTAGCCTTTGCAAAATTTAATTATGGCTCAATCTTACAAAATATTTCCCATATTCAGAAGCAGCGTCATCTAGTTCGGAAATTATTCAAAAATGATGAAAATAGAATTGGCAATAAGCATAGAGCACTGTATGTATGCTAAAGCTACTTCTGTAATAAAAACAGAAGGAATCTAAAGCAAGTTCTATGAAAGCATTCCATAAAATATTCTTTTAAGTGTAGCATAAGAAGCAAATTTCGCACTGCAAGGTATCGGAAAACATGAGGTCATCTTAAGTTTCTCATGAACCAACACTTTTTGTGGTACATGAGGGGGCGGGAGTATGATTTTCGGAATTTTTTTCGAGTTCAAATTTCGATACAAATCTACAATACAACCATATACTAGATTTCAACTATCGCTTCTGAGCTGTCTATTAAACAAAAAGATAAACGACGGATCAACATCAATACATATTTGCAGTTGATAAGATAAAAACATATGAAAAAATCTGGCTGGTTTTGGCTATCGTCAATCTTGCAAAAATAAATAGAATAGACAGCCTTCAGTTTTCAAAATTTAATATAAATTTACGGCTTGAAGAAGATTATGCTTCCAGTTTCACTATTATTTATCTACAAATAATTATAAAAACGTTTTTTCTTCTTCTTCCGAACATGGAGATGTGGATCTGAAACGAAGAATTAAAGAAAATTCCGAGATCAGTTTTTTTGGCAGCTAAAATACTTTTATGTAAGAAACTGAAAAAGCAGAATCTATGGCGGCTTCCTTCACAAGCCAAAAAAATAGTCGAACTACTTTTTTCACGAAGCATTTTTGATTCATTTCGTGTCCATGTTTCTTCTTCTCCTAGAGAAGACGCAACCGGTAAGTAGAAGAAGTGCAACAGCCTACCTAATTTATGGTGGCCGGAGCTGTCCTTCCCACTTCTCCCGGATCGCGTTGTCGCGTTCTAATGACCGCTGTCATCCACAGTGGCCGGGCATCAAACTTTCATGCCCTCTTCGAAGCCCCTGAATCAAGCCGGACAGAATTAGTAATGGAAGCGAGCATTTCCAGTCCAATCAGCGGAACTTTTGTTTGTGGACATCTCCCCTTCCCCCGCTTGTTTTTCCTTCTGCTGCAGCGGGCAGTTGAGACTGATTTATCACCGGACTTCGGAGGGCGGGGGAAGGTAAGGGGAGGGCTGCCTTGTTTTGTCAGCTTTGACGAATGCAATTCTCCCATCAAGGAATCGAGTGCCCTCCGATCATTCTCCAGGTTGAGAAGAAAGAGTTGAGAAAAATTGCCGCTATTCTCCGAAAACTAACTGACACCTTACAGTTCGATTCACTTCCATTTAAGGCTAGAGTGTGGAGGATCCTACGATAAAACAAGTTTCAATCCCTTTCCCTTTTTCCAAAATCAAATTTTTTTTGTTAACTGTTTCTTTGAATAAAATGTTTAAGAAAATCTTAAACTTTTTATTCAAAATGAAATGCAAAACATCTAATTTATGGTCATTTTCAAAAGAGTCGATATTATCTCTTGCTTTGATTGAAAGAGTTTCAATAACTCACGTATATTAAAATTAATAATTCCAAGAAAAATTGCAAAAAAATATATATATTCAAAAACGTTTTTAATATACTCTAAATTTCCTAATACAGGGCTCTGAAAAAAATGTTACTGAGAGTTTTGCTTTGCAAATTATCAATTTAAAGCAACTACAATGCTTCTATTTCAAAGCATTGAGCCTTTGCTGAATGTAAGTTTCCACCCTCCTCCCAAAAATTGAATTGCTAACTGCTCTGAATTTATAAATAATCGTAATTATTCCAAATACATTGATAGATTACATTAGCTTTTTATTTCATTACGAAATTATGTTAGAATTACTGAAGTGATAACAGGTTTATTCATAAAAGAATTATTAAAATAGATAGTGTAATAATTACGAAACTTAGTTATAATGAGAATAGAAAGTATCCAAAATCATAAATTTTATTTGAAAATGTAATGGTTGATCAGTTTAAAAATTCAAAAACATATAGGAATAAATATTTCGGGCAAAAGATTTTTAATGAGTTAATCAGCAGCAAAAATATTTTAGGATTTAAATAGAAATGCTTAATCACCTCCTCACCCAAAAATAACTAGTTTCATTTTAAAAAAATTACTCAATAACATATTATTACTTTTGTGACAAAAGAAAAAAGAAACGCTATCCATATGAACAAAGCCTTTGTCTTGTTAGCACATCCATTGGATAATTCGGATCACCGAACAAATGATTCCGATAGCAGTGGCTGGCAATGTCGTGATGAGATCAAAACTTTCTTCTTCGTCCTGCGCAACATTTTTTCTTGCCTTCAAAATCAATGCAAACCCAATGGATCTGAGATAACAGAGGAGAAGTGCAATTAATGACTCGCCTGCTGTACGTGAAATCTAAAGAACCAGACAGATTTTATTTGTTGTCTGCTAACAAAACTAAAAGATTTATATTTAGTCTTGGTACAGCTCTGTGCAGGGAAAATGTCCTAGAAAATCACTATAAGCTATAACATAATTTACTGTCAGGGATTTGCATAATGATTCGTCTGAATTTCAACTCTATCGGAGCATGACGCGGATTCTTGGTATACCATTCGGATCATGATAAATCTGAAAGATCTTAACGCTGGAGCGAAGAATTGAATGACAGTAGGTGTCACACTCCACTTGAAAATCAGAAACAAATTCAATAGAACTGCGGGCATGTCGTCATATCCATAAATAAATAAGAGTAGTTTGATCAAAAAGTCTGCCTGTTGGTTGATGCTTCAAAAGCCTTCAATAGAAAACTACGAATTGATTTATAGCTAGGAATCGAAATGTATTTTGCTTTTGAAGTGTATTTCAGTTTTAGTGTGTTGGTGTTGTTGCTAGCATAAATATATTTTGGCGTGAAATCCAGTAATCCTATTTCAGCTTCCCTCCGATTTTCTTTGATCGAATTTCTATTCAACTGACAAATGACATTCTAAAAATACATTTGTTTGATTGAGAAAAGTCTAAAAAAAACTGAAAATTCACTAAAATCTCGAAATCAAATTTTCAGACGATTGCAATGCTCACTCTTTGTATACTTTGCACAGAAAAAAAATTAAAAAAAGAAAGCCTACGTTATATAATAGTTATTTCCTCCTGGAAATCGGAAATAATTTGAATGGAGATAATTCAGAATGGAGATAATTTGAAATTTAAACTTTCGTTTATTGGGGCCGCCGAAGATTGATTCAGTTTAAGAATACGCCTTTGCATTAGTTGATGGCGAGAATTTAAAGGAAAGAATGATTCCTTCCCTCCCATTGGCTAAGCGAGGGGTGGAAAAAATGATTGCTCCCCCTCCCCCCAAGACGATACCAGAGAGAGAAAAGTATCAACTGGTATCGACCTCCTCTTTTGAAAAGGGCTTTTCTATGGCCACAATTAAAACAAAAGAGAAAGCGATGGCTCGAAAAGAATTGCAGTTAAAAGTTTTCTTTCCTCCGCTACCAGTAATAGGTGGGCTCCATTAATGAGCCGCATACTTGTCGGAAAACAATTAAACCTTCTCGAGAAGAAAATTATAAAATTGAGGGACATTAGAAAGGTGGGTGCTGCTAAATTGCCTTTGTTTAGGGAACTATTAGCATAAGCTAATGGCCGTCTTCGGGGCCGCATATGAGGAAGATCCCAAAAAAGATAAAGTGGTATTTATTTTATTGTTTCTTCGGGGGAGTTTCCGGGGAACCTTTGTTCCAGAATTAACTCTTTGTGTTCTTATTGGAGTGTTCATCCCCCCCCCCCCTTTTTTTTCTTAACCTCCCTTTCCTTTTGATTCCGCTGGCCCGTAATTTTTATGATTCTCAATTAAGAATTTTATCGTATTGTTTGAGGTTGAGTAATGAGCGGAGTTACATTTCGGTTGGGGGAACTTTAGTATTTTCCGATTCGAGGTGGCTTTAATTGTTGGGTGGGGAATTAATCTTACTGGCGAGAGAAAGAAAAGGACCCGATAAAAGTGAATTTTAGCTTCAAAGAAAGATATGAGATGGTTCCGCGGCTTTTAACGCTTGTATTTTGGTTCGCTTTAAAAATGAAAACAACTGCAAAATGACTTTAAATGCAAAAATCTCGCATTAATGTTATATTGAGTTATATCGAAACTCAAATTTGCTTATTTTTAAATTGGGTCGGACTACTATTTTTTTGTCTCTACACTTATACATTCCTTTTTTACAAATAGAAGTGTGTTTATTCAAGCAACTTCTAGAAAAGACGGTTGGGTTTAGCATTTCTAATTAGGCATAATAGGCGTTATCAGAATAAAAAAAAGTAATTGTGAATGGGATTAAAAATAACTGCAATAATTTAAGAGCACGCGAAATAAAAATCTAGCAAAAAATAAAATCACTTGAAAAAAAATACAAACCAGAAAAAATGACTATTGCTCAATTAACAAAGTAAAGTTTCAGCACTTAAACGAAATAGAGTGATTAACGGTGGATCGTTAACTTCAATATTTATTCCGCTTTATTGACACTTATACCTAACGCTAAAAACATCACAGGAAACTGCATGTTTCAGGTTTACCATTTTCTTGGCGCAGTATGGCCAAATCTGGCTCTTGCGCCAATAAACCCCACACAACCAATCAACCAACCAGCATGTTTCAGGTAATCAACAAATTCGAATGGTTTTAAATAAAAATAATCTCTTTTATTAACAATTTAGAAGAAATAAACATAGAATAATAAATAAATGCATTTTTCTATAAATTTATTCAACTATTTATAAACATAGAATAATAAATAAATTGCACTTATCAAGTTTCTTGGAATGACTGCAGTGTTGACAGATAAATTCGTAAGTCCAAAATAAACCAGGTGATTCATGGGAAATTAATAAAATATATTCATCTAGGTATGGCTGCTTTTCATATATTAAGTCGAGTATGGAGTGATTGCATTGAAGCGACCATTTTCACGAAGCTGACGTAGGAACACACCCCTATGAAAAAATGACCTTTAGAGGCGACAGAAAAAAAATGTAGTCAGAGTCCGATATCGTCCCGACACAAAGGTGACTATTGCGGAAAGTGGGCGATTTTTACCCGAGCGATTCGATCATTGGCCAACCATTTAGCGACCACTCTTGCTACTTGGGGAAGGTTAGCATCTACCGTCACTTCTAAATGGACTGAAAACAAAACTTATGGGGCTATTTTATCTGTAGTTGAAAATTGCTAACATTTGAAAAGTATTCTCTCTGCAGTGAAGATCATCGCAAACCAAATCCTTAACGGAGATTATGAAATTTACCAGTCCTATCTCGAAACATAATGCTAAGGTAATGACAAGCAAATATTTTCAGCAGAAATAAGGCACTACATAAGGATAAATAACTTGAGTAGGAATTGGAAGGTACCGTCGTCAATAATAACAACAAATAAATAAAAGAAAATAAATAAATAAAACGGAACATATTTGTAATTTTGATATTTATAATCGCATCTGTTCTTACTAATGGCACTTTCCATGGACAAGCTGATAAATCAGTCGATTTTAAGCCGAATATATGCGTCTCTTGTTTCAAGTTGCGCCAACTAGGATGAAGAGTACGACTTTAGCTACACACTCATCATATTCGCTTGTATACCCCTTTTTTACAGGGAGGCACAGTCACACATCTCACAGATAGTACCAGAAGAACAACTATGCCCAAACTAGGATCTACACAAATCTACACAAATTTGGTGTCTATGAAAATGACTTGGGAGCATACGTTTGTTAAGATCGACAAACTTATAAACTGAATTAATTAACATAGCTAATTGACTACTATCTCGAAATTTTTCCATTACAGCTTTCATTTTTTTGCTGAATTGATTTGTCGTAGTGAAATCCCCTTTCAATAAATATCGAATTTTAATGATAATTTAGTGAGTTCAGAGGAGGTTTGAAAAAGAGCATTTCCAAAGATAAATAAAATGTTGGAATCGCCTCAGAAACAGTTTTTTTTCACCTAAGTAAATCATCGTATTTCATAACATCAGGAAAAAGATGCCAAAATAGCATGAGTTTAATATTTTTTTAATGAGTTTGCAAAGATGAAAGTGGAAAAAAATATAATTTCTACGTGTGAAAAAAGCTAATATACCATAAAATTGTGCTCGCAACCCAAATATTTTCCAAAATATTCACTAAAATTTTAAAATTCTCCCCGTCGAGTAACAAAATCTATTTTTGGTGAGACCATATATTAAATTTATTTGTATTTATAGATTTAATTTTTATAAAGCCCGAGTAATTTTTGATTTGTTTTATAATATTGATTCATAATAAATTGATTAGAATTCAATTTTTAATTTATCTCAGCTGAAATAATTAAATTAAAAAAACCTTAGCCCTAATTCTTTTTATTTAAATTGCAGTTACCCTCCTATGTTTAAATTTATTACAGTTTACCTCACCTTCTCCGCTATAGCAGAGAAAATGCACAATAAAGCGTTGGAGATTTTTATGAGTGATAATAAGAAAAATTATTATTAAGATTAAAATAATAATCCGCTATGCATATTTCAATGTATCATGTCAAAACATAATTTTTTGAACGTCCAATCACCACGTGCTTGTTCAAGTTAACTTATTTATTACAAGTATTTTTTTTTTTCATTTTAATCGTTTCATTGAATGAGTCACTTTAATTTTGCAAACGATCCAAGAAACTTAGTCTCGTATTGATTGTTTTAAAAAAATATCCCAATTCCTATTTATTTCATTTCATATAATCACGTGCTCGAAATTTCCTTTTTCTTGATTTTGTTTGCTGTAGTCATTAACTTATTTTTTAAAATCAGGGTTTTTGTAAATACGTGACAGCGCGTTATTAAAAGTTGATTTTTTGAGATGCTCGTGCGGATGGTAAAATTTTTAATTTTTGCCTGCGGAATTTTGCTGACGCCAAAAATCTCATCCCAAAAAACATCATGCTCTGACGTGATAAAAAAGTAAATAATACAATATAAACTTGTCTTGAACTAAACTAGATAAATACTATAAATTTATAAAAACATAAATATTCCTTTTTAGATTAATTTTAATATTGCTAATGAATGGGTATGTAAATGGAACTGAGGTAGACAGAAAATGTAACATTAAAGTTCAAAAAATAATATTTGAAATTTAGAAAAAGTGAAAATTTTAATCAAAACTCGAATACAGAGCTATAAAACTAATAAATAAATAAATTTCAAATGGAATTTGGTTTTGAGAAATTGCATAATACTCAACCATTTCGATGTTTGCGACGTCTCGTGTCAGTAATATGAAATAAGGGAGGGGACGAGTTTTTCATTTCATTTCATTTGTGCAATAATATGTCACTGATTATAAACGAGTTGCTTAACAGCTCCCTTCCCTGCATTCGATTTTGAGCGAAAGGGAAAGATCACACTTTTTTGTGGAATAAAATCCCTTCTGTGCAAAAGCGGTGATTGTTTTCATTTTGAGCAGGCGGATGAGACGATGAATAAAACATAACATTTTACATTTCTCCGTTTTCCGTAGAATGAAAGAAAAATTGGCTATAAATTTCCCGTCAGGCCCCTCCCCCATTCGTTCCCACATCATAACAAATCACTTTTGCGCACGGATCGGATTCTCCTCCATAAAAATCTTCTACCCTTGCATCATAGCGCGGTGACTTCATAGGTGCGGCGACCGAGGAACTTTCATCCGGGGATTTGCATATGATTATTTAATGAGAGAGAAATTCTGTCCATCAAAAATTTGCGAGAGGGGGAAGATGTAGGAATTGCGCTTTTTAATATTGCTTAATTTCGTTTGGAAATGGAAAAATAAATTCCCCGTTCGGGAGTTGAAAGGTTCCAGGTTCGAAACCACATTCCTCCAGTATCAAGAGGATTTTGCTCTTAGAAATGCCCCAGCTATTGGCATCTTGCTTATAAGATGACACTTTTCCAAAA
>JAOUZG010052945.1:1521352-1531662 GCA_026289955.1 Argiope argentata
AAGAACGAAAGGAACACAAAAGAGTCCTCGGAACAACACAAAGCTGCAGGAAAAAAATAATTAAATGGAAAAAGTAATTTGCATAATTGCTTAATGAGACCTCTCTGATTAGAGCACGTGCTAAAATTTTGTCGAGAAAAAAAGTTAACTCGCTCTTTTCAAAATGATGGAGAGCTTTCTTTTCTTTATTTACTTCAAATAAAAATTAAACACTGTGAAAATTCTGCTTCACGGTTGATTGCTTTAAAGAACTGAAGCAGAATTATACTGAAATACAATGTATTTCATCGATCTAATGAATTGTTTCTTTCATAAAAGATTAGACTCCAAATAAACGAAATTTGAAGTTTTTTGGTAGAAATATTTAGTCAAAATTATATTAAACAAGCTTTAACAACTCTGCTGATTTCCTTAAGCGCCGTCCATTCATTTAATAAGAAAAGAAAGAGCGGCGAAAGGCTACATAATGGCTCACTACCGATTATCATTTCCCTACATTCATTTCATTTTTATTTATTTATTTTCTTAAGGAGCCGTTTTTCCTTTATTTTTAGTTTTTATTAAGATGCTGATGAATTGAGAAATATTTCACTTGTGCATAATTGGGGAAAATTATTTCTGCTTCTTTTTTACATCTCTGTGCTTCTTCTATTATTTCTAATATTTATCTACATCTAAGTAAAAGTAACACGCTAGGTAAATAAATAATAAAAAAAATTGGCATGGTATGTGATATAGTTTTGTAGGTATCGATCAAATCATTCTGAATTCGGAGGCATCGTCTGTTTGTTAATTTATTAGCATGTATATTTGCTTTCATTCACACTTGGGCAGATGCAGATGAAAATCTCAAGGAAGAATATAGTCTTATGGATGGAAGTTTTCTTTTTATTCGGGGCCCTTAAAAATTATTAAAATAACGGTTATAAGACATTTGGACTAAAATATATTCTTTATATACCCTATCAATAAATGTCATATAAATTTATTTCAAATGCAAATTTTTGGTTGATATTTTCAAATTTTAGTTGATGAATTTCGTAGGAAATGATAAGAAGTATTGGTGCAAATTGTTATTTAATGCTTCCATATTTTCCGATCACCGACATTAAATTTATTCCAAGTCTAATTCATATATATATATAATTAGGAATAATAAAATTTCATATATCGAAGCAACTAACAATCTTATAAAAACTTTAATCAATATGAAATTTCCTAGAAACTACTGCAACATAGAAATTTTAATTGAAGAAAGGCTGGTACTCTTCTAAACAGTTAGCACAAAAATTAAAGACTTTACTTTCCATATAACTTATCCACTAGAAGACGCTGAAATTCTCTAATGACTAAGCAATGTTTTAAAACGAGAGAACGAGTTACTATTCTTTTTTTCGTTATACTATTACCGGCGATTGGTATGTTCTTTACCTATTTGTTTCTACTTTTTATTTTTAATAATTGATTGTTTTTCTTCTATAGTTTATTTTTGTGTGTTTTTGTTTGTTTCTGTAATTTTCATATACGTTTGTATTTATAAAAAAAAATGGAGCATCTTTTAGACCTCAATTCCGGGATTTTCGGGTCACAATTGGCTCAATACTTGGACAAATAGTCAGACCCTTTTGAGGAAAAAAACTCTTTTTTTGGAATCTCTGCCTGATGGTGACCCTTGAGAAAATCAGCAGGCTCGATTTTTTATTTTATTTTCCCCCTCGATTGGTATTTTTCTATTTTTGTTTTGTTTATCTGTGCTTTTAGCAGCATATGCGCGCTCTAAATACATCTGTGTTTTTTTACTATTATAGTTGACCTGTTCGTTTCCATAACAGTTTTTAAATTGTAATTTTTTAATGTTTTTAATGCTTATAAGATTGATTATTTCTTATATAATATTGATTAAAAAAACTTTTTATTTCACATTTAAATAATAGTTTTTGAATTATCAAGTACTGAGACTTCCTTAAATATTGTTGTTCAGGTTTCTATCTGTTTCATTATGATTCCTTGGTTATTACAGTGTTAGTTAACACCAGACATCTGTTCCATTAGCATTGGGTACAGCATCGATGCTGGAGATTTTGAAATCGTGCGAGATGGATAAAAACCCATTAATAAAGACAATAAAATAAAAATATTAACCTAAAGTAAACCCTTAATAAGTTAGAAATGTGCTAAGGATTGAAGGGGGATTGGCCATTTTATTAAAAGAAGGGCATTTCCTGAGCCTGCAAAATATCTAAACTCGCAGCTGTATATAATGCTATATATATATGTTATATACAAAATTTTATATTCAATATATAATTACAGTATCTTTGATCATATATAACGTATAGTACTCTTTTATGCACACGCTCTTTTGGCTGTATAAAATGTACTACACAGAGAGCTCATAGCAGTGACATTTAAAATCCCAATAAAGTGTCCCGGTTGTTCACCAATAAACTGTTTTTTTAAGAAGATTGGAAATGTCGCGGAAAAAAATTTGGTTATAGAAATAAACAAATTTAATTTCTATTACAAATCAATTTCAATGAAAGTTTTTTCAAAATCAAATCAAGTCGCCCTAATCAACCTTTACCCAGCATTTCCAACAGATTACAAAATACTGTCTGAGGTTTGGAAAGGAGATCATGATACCCCTATTATCCCTCATGTATTCACATGTATAGCTGGTGATTCAAAACTGCAACGGTCTGGATGTAGGAAATATAGCGTATTTTCCAAAATACATGCTCAGTTTTCTCCTTAATATTATGAAAAACAAGTGAGCTCCATTTAGCTTACGAAATAATCAGAGACGAAGAGCGTCCATCTTTTTTTTTATATTTATAGAAATACCTTTGTGCTTTCAGTCAACTGCAAAACCAGGTCATCCGTTGAAATCCCCATCTGTTAGACCACGCATAGTTGAATTAAAACACGCTCAAAACAAGCAATTAAAGTAAGAGTAAAAAAGGACGGATGCTGCAATCTGAATATTCAGATACCTCCCCCTTTCCACCTCTCCTCCCGTGACAGCAATCTAAATGTTCGCGTCACATTTCAATCTCCATTAATTATTCAATTAAGACTAAAGCACCCGTAATACAATATCTTCATCCTTCCCCCCTCCCTCTTCAGCGTTTTGAAGGGAAACAGGGGTGCTGCCAATCCATTTTATCATAATAATGCCATAACAGTGCACCCCTCCGCTCACGCATCAATCTCCGCCGCTTCACACTTACGTCTACACACAGCTATATTATCCGCAGGGAGTGAGGGGGAGTGAGCTGTCGTCACACATAATTAGCCACTTATGGGGAGGGCGCGACCCCAATAAAAGTTGCAAGAGATATTCATAACCTCCTGCCCCTGACTCAACCTCCCCGGGGATCAAGGGAGCAAGGCGGAAGCAGGGAAGAGGCACGTTTTGCAGTGGATCGGCAGATGGCGCTACCTCCGACACTGATCCGCTTGACCTGTAGATCAGCTTTCTCCGCTTTTTAAGGAGATTCAAATGCGATCAGAAATGCTTTATCGCTGATACATAGAGAGGCAGACGACAGCATGCCCATTATGAATTATTCAAGAAAGGTCAACACTACTACTGATAGAAATATGAAATTCAGTCTTTAAAATCAGGGCCCACTTGGATAGTAAGCATATATTTCTGATATCTTCTACAAATGGGAGTCAAATCCTTACAAATCTTTAAGGAAATATCAGAAAAAAAAAGTGGAAGAGGGGGGGGGAACAATTAAAAAAAATCTATTTTAATATTTTTTTTAGCTTGAAAAGAAATTTGTTTTTTTTTTTTTTCTTCAGAAAGTAAACAAATTAAGGAGTCCTACACAAATCTTATTAAAGATAGTCTTTTTTGGTCGAGGTTCACTGGAGCAAACTTTTTGTTGAATTTATAAACATGATCTTGAGCACATTTCTGAAAACTTGACTATAAACCTAAGAAGTTGAATAACTTGCTCTTTTTTTGCAAATAGACGGAAAAGTCTTTTTAAATAAAATATTAAAAAGTATTTGAGATCCACCTTAATATTCTATGATTTCCAATTATTTTGACTGAATGATAGAGTCTGAATTCTGTAGACGTTTATTAAATTATTGACAATAATTTTAATATTAATATTTTATGTATATTATAATAATTCATTATTAATCTACGGTTTTATTAATTTATTATTATTGTTATTGATAACTCGAACTTTGTCTTCACTGAAACTTTAACTTCAGAGTTGCACGTGTTACTATTTTTTTTTCACCATGCCAAAATACTGTGCCGACAAATTCTATTTTGAAACTATACAAGCTTAGAATACAATTTCATGACCGTTTTTTTTTCTTCTGTTTTTCCCCCCTGTTTACTCGACTCTCTTTAGTGGATGTGTTCCAGTTTTTAACAACGATACGTAATAATAGGTAAAAATGGAATTATTTCCTAGAAATTATGACAAATGAAAAGTGTTTAAAGAACTCCACGATTTTTTTTTCAAATAATACCGTGTATATTTCAAGGTTACTCGAGAGTAGTGATAAGGCTGTGGTCACAGACACGTCATGACGGATGCTGGCTTCTTCTTCCTAAAATTACTCAACGGAATAAATGAAATGTCTGAGAGCTCTTTTAACAACTGAAAGACTTTTTACCGGTTTTGATGTCGTTGATACATTGTGAAAATCTCACACGTTACAAAATAATAAAAATTTGAAAGGTTCTAAAAAAAGCCCAAATTTTCATGTCAAATGGGCTCTTTTCTTGAAAATTATCAATATTTTGAGATCGGATACAATTATGCGACCGAAACTGCTTCTTAAACTCGAAATTTCTTCAATGAAGTTGTTGCACAGCTACTGACTGTTCTTGTAAAAAGTTTCGCAAGTAGAACCCGATCCACCAGCGACAGTCATCATTATCTTCTCATGCGCAGAACAACAAGAGCTGCATGTTTAAACACAAGTGTGGGGCGCGGTACGCACATCACGTCTTTTCATTAGCATTTTAAAATTAACCTTCTTTTAAAGCAATAGATTTTTTATTGTGCTATGACGAATGCAGTGCTATCAATCGGCCAACTTTTGAACTTTTTTCTTTTGCAAATCAAATTCCTGTTCCTTCAATTGTATTCAGATAAAATATCAACCCATTCAGAAAGGCGATTTTTTTTCTTGGTTGTGTTTTGAAAGTGCATTTTTAATTGCCCTATATACTAAGGATAAACAAAATTGATTTCTTAAGCACAAAACTGTTTTTCCTAATGGAAAAATGTTAATGGTTTCGAATTTCTGTATTTTGTCCGGTTGAAACTCGAATATCTCGTCTTGATTTGATACCTATTCTGTAAAATTGTTGAGAACATTTGAGCAAGCGCAGAACGTTTGCTTCGTTTTTGGTTTTATAGAACTATTCTTAATTTTTCTTCGGCTACGTCATTTCCTTATTTGCACGAAAATTTCAGTACTTATAGTTTTAAAACCAGTAGAGGTATTTAAATATCGATGACATTATTAACAACATGATTGAATGCTCTGAAACATTCGATTTCATTTTGTCATTATGGCTAACTCGACCGCTTTCAGCCGAAAGATGGGCTATTTCAGAATATTTTTATTACATTTAATTACAATGGCATTTTTATGAAAATTATTTAACTTGTTATTGGATATCATGAAAGGTTTGATGCCCTTAATATGGCTTTAGTTTTTTTTTTTAATTGAGTATCAATGACTTATAAACGATTTAAATGTTTTTTCACTTGATAATTTTTCTGTTTTGTGATATTCAAATACTTTTTACCAGTCTATTTTCCATTTTATTGTTTTTTATTTTATCGTTTATGTTTGCGTTTATTACGTGGTACTGCACTTGGATTCTCTACAGAAATATCAATACATTATTTTTGCATCATACTATTATTGAGATCTCGCTTGATTTTGAGTGTGGCCATCAGCTTTTATGCTATGTTCATGAGTACTTTGATGTCTGATGTGAAAAATCTAAGGAAATGAACCACTCGAAAGCTAATGTTTCAAATGTCACCTCATTTTTAAAAATCATTTTTGAGCAACAAGTAGAAGATTGTTTCCCATTACAATACAAAGACTTCTTTAATCTTAAGACATGTAAGCCCGAAGAGTATTTATTTCTCCTTCAGGGACATTCCAAGATTACAAAGCGATATAACGAAATGAGATTTTTATTCTAGAACGAATGCTTGTGTTATTGATGAAAGGTTTATGCTAAGGGATGAAAATGCCCTGCTCTCATCATGGACTTTACTTAACCAATATTCAGAGGAGCTAGACAAGGGAAGAACTGTAGACCTCAACTTTTATTGAGCACTTGCAGAGCTATCTAAGAAGGTCGTTGGCTGTTTAGAGCTCTCATGTTGGCAGTGTACAGGAATTTTAAGATTTACTTTGATTATGGTCCTTTCCTATTACCGAGATAATGAAAGACGAAAAAGGGAAGCTAAAAACGTATTTCAGGTAGAATAATACATTTCCCTGCATTTGTTAAGTGCCTTTTTATTTACCCTTTTGTTCTGTAAACTTTCGCATTTCATTGTTTTTCTCTGTCCTTGAACGAAGCACTACGGTTAGGAATTCATATTTTTTGCCGCAAAGTAGTAGAAAGTGTTGTAAAGAAGTCGTAACCTGGTCTTCTTTTTGGAAGAGACACATGTTCGAACATTGTTATTTCTGGCCAGAGGTGAGATTAATCATCCTTTGTTGCGCATTGTGTTTCTCCCTTTTAATGTTACCCTTTGGACTTGAAGGGAGTCAGATAATGGAGAATACATGCAATTGTGACCCTTTGAAGAATGGAACTGTGTCAAACCCCTAGATGGGACTATTTCTTCTATGGACCACCCAAACTGGGATGAAGTTCCAATAATGAAAACATATGCGTTTTACGACCCATTGAAGAAAGAAGGGCTAAATACTTCAGATGCGTATATTTGTGTATTGTGAACGTTCTAATAAGAGGGTGGATGTTTTCAAAAATATTCCCACGACATAACGGCGCACCATTGGGAGTATTTCTGAAGAATGATTGGACGATCGACCCCTCCAGCGCGCCAATGTGAGCCTGAGAGGCGGAACTTCACCAATGTTAAAATGGAAGGTTTTGGAAGAAGCTGATTCGGTGGACGAGACAAACTGACCGAGGAGACAAGCTGATCCGGTAGACGAGACCAGCTGATCTGGCAAGAGACTGGAAGAGAGCTGATACGACAATGAGACGAGCTGTGAGCAGAGCTGAAGAACTAGAATTGAAGAGATACCACGTGATCTCGAATTTATTGAAAAGATCTACCGGAAGTAATCCGTAGATCTCTGGAGCTACACGTCGTAGCCGGATACGTGGCCAGCCTGTGAGACTCGATAGTAGATGACAATCCAGTTATAAATATTTCCCAGCATTTAAGACGTATTCTAGAGGATGTGTTGTTGTTTGTCTTATTGTATAAAGCTGTAAATAAAACCTTTGTGTTTAAAACGCTACCATTTTATTTAATCGACTAAGATCAAGTCATTATAGTGTTCATAAACTGAGTAATAAACAATTCTTTCGAGTTTCAAGCATGAATGTGATTTTGCTTGGGAATTAAACCGAGATTAAAGATTGTTCATTACCTCTTGGAGAGGAATCTAGAAAATTCGCACCGATTACACGGATATTGATATATTGTTCGCATCATCCTTTGCAGTTCTCTCTCAGCTTTTCCCCTTCGAAGATCAGACAAAGTCTTCAAGTTTCGTGTCTTAATGAAAAATCGGAACTCGCTCATACTCATCAGCCGATAGTGCCCATTCGAGAAGAGGACTGTTTATTAGAAGTGAAGTGAATGAGCGTTTATTGCGACTCCTTTCAGTTCATAGATTTATGAGATAGTCGCCATGGCGACAGACGCTCAAGTGCCGTAAAAATGGTGGAGTCGGAAGCGGTTCATTAAATCACTTCAATTTGATCGGGCGAGCGAGAATTATCGGAATGAATGCGATCGTTAAGAGAGATGAAAATGAGTATGAAGAGCGCTGCAATATCGATTCCGGGAATCTTCATCGGCCCCGTCTTTTATAAATAGACAGTTACTTGGATCGCTTTACATTTTCATAAGCACTAAAGTCTTGGGAAAACCCCATTTCCTTTCATAGACATCTGATTTGCCGAGAATGAATATTGCAATCCAAATTTAACCGAATGAGAGATTATTGGATTTTGTCTTAATTTAGAAGTTCAAAAGTATCAATTATTCATGCAATTTCCTTTTAAAAGCAGATATATGTTTCAGCTTTTTTTTTACGTGTTTTAAATTTTTTATTTATTACAATCCTTTTGATGCATTTGTTTGGAAGTGATAGAAACTCCAGACATAAAACTTTGTACTGATTTCATGCTGCGTCCTGGAATAGAGGTAGCACGTCATCCTCGTGACCTGGGCGAGCCTAGGTTCGAGCCCCTATTAGAGCATGGATGTTCTTCTTTGTTCTATCTATGAGGCATGTGAATGCCCCCCCCCCTGTAAAAAGGGTTTGTGCGAGTGAATGTGATGAGTGTGTAGCTAAAAGTCGTACTCTTGGCCTTAGGTGGCGCTACTTCAAAAACAAGAGACGCTCATTCGGCTTAAAATCCCTGACTGCCATCAGCGCACTTGTCCATAGCAAGTACAATTAGTAATAACAATATCAACTAATTTCAGAAATATTCTGATCAACTGGAATTACACTTTATTTTTCGAAAAAAGAAATGTAGTCAAAATTTGTGTTTTTGAAAAGCTTGATTGCCCATTTGATTTTAATAAATATTTTTGCATAAGTGCTTTTGGCTAGTCGTACATTGTAGCCAAAAAAGTCCTCCTCCGAAAATCGCTAAGGCCCAACTTCTAGAGCACCGATCCGCAAATTTATATACCTGTAGTTTGAATGCAACTTACTGTAATCTAATTCATTAATTGGGATTTCAATTTAGAATTTTATTTATAATTTCTTTTTTCTATGCATTTTAGACCTGATTTCTGGAATATTCTTTAAATTAGTAAATTTTGTAGCTCATGAACTGTGTGTTGAATCTCCTTTTTTTTTTGCTTCCAGTTAATAAATGTTATTGCGTTCGAAATTTTCTTTATATTTTCGAAATTTAGTGGAGGGGACAGTTATAAAATTTGAATTTAAATTTTATTTTTATATCTAGAGAAACATATCAAAAATAATGAAAGAAGCAAGCCACCAGTTTCCAATAAAGGGGCTGACCAAGCCCTAGCAAACGGTTCGGCTCAAAGATGATGTATTTAGGTTCAACAAGTGAAAGGATGGGACGTGCTTTGTCAATATTCATAGATTCTTTTCCGAAAGTACCTCATAGCAGGAGCACCAGACTGTGGAATTCGTAAGCAACATTTAAGACTGGTATGGCGATCGTCACAGTGCACGAAAGAAACAATGAAAGGGCCTTCAATGATCGGAAAGAGTGCTCTGTCCTCAATTCAGAATACCTTGGGACTTTAAAGGCGATTATTCTCTCCCCGATGTCTGAGGAGGGAAAAGTATTGCATCCAATTGAAAGTATTATCGAGAATATTTCTCAAGCACTTATAAGAAAAGAAATTTCTGACATCCAATTTCATAAAATGAAGCAAAGAAAGAAAGAAAAGAAAACAAGGTAACTGGAGAACACTTGAGATCCCCTCCCACGTCGTATGAGAGGCAGCAGTGCAAGACCTCTTTGCTCTTTTAAGCATAATTGTATAAATTGGCGAGTAATAAACCAAATGAATAAAACTTCAGGTACATACTTCGAAGAAATAAAGAGCGGAGAAATAGTCAAAGAAGAAGTGGGAAGAAATAAAGATGCAATTGTTTGCTTCAGCGAGACCAATAGATATTGAATAAGGCAAAAGTACGCCTCCGTTAGATGAAACCCAAAAGTTCCTGCCCACCGACGAAGTTCAGGATCAAAAAACAGGCTGCCTTAAATCAATTTGTTGTCACTGTGGATAGCTTATATAGACTGTAAATCTTGGAAAAAGAGAAAAATTATTTTCAACTGTTATTGAATCTTTCGGTAGGACGTTACGTACAGAAGACTTTCGATCACCATGCCTCAAACTCTTATCCATTCCTAGTTCAATTCAAGACCATTCCCCCTCTTGCTGCCACTGGGTACAGTCGCTATATCACTCTACTCAATTTCCGAGCGATGCAAACAATGAAAATTGAATGGAGAAAACCGTCCAGTGAGTTTAAGTAGCATGAAGGGGAAATTCACTGTCGGACATAAAGCCAATACCACAAATATATTATAATAT
>JAOUZG010052945.1:1551662-1568170 GCA_026289955.1 Argiope argentata
AGTGGATGGCATTCGATGTTAATACAATTTTTTTTCAAATATTAAATCGTTAATTTTTTATTAATTAATTAAAAACTAATTTTCTTGCTTTAATAGTAGTTCTTTATAGTAGTTGTAATTGTTAGTCAGAATAGCTTGGTTTCGCATCTCTTGTGCTGCGAGTTCAAACCTGGTCCCTAAGTTCTCCATGTCGGGAGTTATGCCACTGGGGGTACTGAGTCGATGGTGATCGTCATTCAGTTGCTCAGGAGTCCATACTATCAGAAGCTACTGCATCATTCCTTCCGTTGTAAAGCGGAACACGAGAACATCATTTGCAATTATTTAATAAAAAGTAGCTAAAATAAAAATTTTCCTAATATCCAAAGTAGGAATTGATGATAAAAAATTGTTTTTTATATTATTCTTTTAGAAAAGTGACTTTAAAAAACGACATGACCTTGATTATTGACCAAAACGAGATTTCGATTAGGAATTGAAACCATTTCTGTTATAAAAAAGCAATATGAAGTCACTGCAAACCCTTTTAAATGCGATATCAGTGTGGGAAACCTTTTTTTTTTAAAAAAAAATGGAGTTTTAGGAAACTGTCATAATTTTTTGCCTCCTTAAAAAAAGTTATCATCGTACTTTTATTAGATATTATCCTTTTATTATTTATATTCCACATACAACCATGTTTTATTATTTTCATTTTAATGAGAAAAAAAATTCATATCTCAATTTTCATTTGGACAGTATATGTATTACTTAAGCTGTCTAATATTGATTAGTGCAAGCATTCCTCTCTTAGTGAAGAATTTCAAAATTTGTTGTTTGAAAAAAAAATATCAATAGGGAAATTTCACAAAAAAATTATTTCCCAAGTTTCTCTTGAAATTTAGTCACAATTCTTTCATAAATTGCTTTCATTCTCTTTCTGTCAAAGAAGTGCTGAAGTGTAACGCATAATTCAACTGTTCTTTTTTTTCTGCATCTTTATTGTCCAGTTCTTTTACGCCGATCCTTCTCGGCAGCATTGCAGCTCATGAAATTTTGTTTCAAGCGGATGCACGCAATCAACCAGAAGAATACAGTGGACGGATAAAAGAGCACCATACCAAGATCATAAATGGCACGATTAAGTTTCTTTTTCTTTTACGAATCAAATTGCTAGAACTTTTGCTTAGTTATTGAGATTAGCAGCCTTCGGCGATCTGCTGTCCACTCGTGATTCATATATTAAAAATAGATGACGAAACCATGAATGATTTGTCAATCATTAATCATTTGATTGTTTTACATGAATGTTTTGTAAATAACTAGTCAGCCACAACTTTACCGATTTCACCAATTTTTTTATCAAATGGAAAAAATGATACCAGTAGCTGCATAAAAGTCGTATGAACTTAATATGAAATCAGTGTTGCTGTTTTATTCACCATCGTCCATTTTTTCAAAGAAAAATGCCCTAAACATCTTTTCGCTGTACATTATCTGTAAGTACATGACCATGACAATAATAAAGCGCAGTCACTAAATAAACTATTTAATATACCAAATTCACGTATTTTTATATCATAAGAAAACTCACGGCTCCTAGACAGATTATTAACCTCTTGCGCTGGAAAGACGCGCCACGTACGTCGTAATGATTTTGTCCCAGAATCGCCAACGACGTGAAGTGTACGTCGTCATGCAATTGTTACAGGAACAAAAACCACGAGCGTGGCACCTTGGGTGGAATTGTTGTCAGAGTGCAGATCATCAGCGCACTGCGTAGCGTAAAGTTATCAATATTTAATCCATATTCTAAAATGAAAAGCAAAAGTGACGTTAACAAAATTATTTCGCCAAATAGAAAAAGAAAATAAGATGATAGTGATAGTGATCCCACCGAGTTCTGGTACATGCGTCAGTGAATTTTTTGCCAACACAAGTGGTTAAATGTTATATACCTTGCAGTTTCTGTAAATATTGCAAAATAAACTTAGGCAGAACCTCCAACCCAAACACAATTTCAATTTCATGAACAATTTCGACAAATATTCTGACCGATTATTTTCTCCAATTTTCAAGCAGATTTAACTGATCGAAATTCTGCCTAGTTATTATTTGATTATAATTTAAAATAATACTCTTTTTATCTTGAAAAGATGTATTTCATGAAAATTAATCGACATGATTATATTAATTGCTAGTAGCACACAAATATTGTGCAATATTGATCCGTATTCGCAATATTGTTTAATATCATATAATATTGCACAATATTATACAATATTATGCCACAGAATGTGCTACTTGGGATGTCGTTAGTTTGATCATCAAAGATATTTAAAATTAATAAACCAATTCTGCTATATAAGTCAACTTTGGTTAAATAAATCAAATCATATCAAAAAATATTATATTTTAGCAATAATGATAGGATATTCTGATTGGTTCGCTTTGTTTTAAAGATATAAAAGTAATTTACGACGAAAATTGGGGAAATCGTTTAGTTTTTGAGTTTGTACACCTTTGATGTCACATCCATAAGGTGTTAACAAAGGGCCTGTTGAGACTGAAGGGCTCTGTCTATTGAAAAATATTTCTCATGAACAAAGGGGGGAGAAACAATAGACGACCATTGATGGCGTCTCTATGTGCATGTTTAATTTGTATGAAACAAAACTTTTCGGAATTGGTAGAAAGATTTTGACTTGAAAAATCAGGCTAGGTTTCGTCTGATAGAGAAGCGTACAGTGAAACAGTGCGTAGTAGAATTTTCTTAAAATAGCAGGGCAAAGGTGGGAAAACGTTTCCCCCATGTCAAGATGCAAAATAAAAGTTTTGGAAATCGATTCAATTGTTTTACCTGGTACACTTTTGTGTATGTGTGTGTGTGTATGTCGGTTGTGTATGTGTGATGTGTCCTTTTGTTTTCCTTTTCACCTTCTTCTTCAAGAATGCATAGTGGAGCAATGTTTCTTCTCGTAAATCTGAAGGTGAAGGGCAGTCATCATGAAATAAAAATTAGTGACATCAAACAGGTGATTGGTACTAAGAAACTGCTTCATTTGTTTTTCGTATTATTTTAAAAATATAGATGATTCGCTTTTGGTTATTGCAGACAACTGGCAATGTCTACTTTGATATTAGGTGTATGTAATTTGCAATTGTCATTCTCCTTCAAATTCTTGAGGACAAAAAAAAATTCCAATTTGAGTGTGGAAAGAGAACAAAAATGTACTTTCTAAAATCTAATTTATCTGAAGGAAAATGGGGAGATACCCGGATATTGTTTATATATATATATATGACGAAGAAGAAATTATTTTTGAGTAATCAGTAATAATTGGGGCAAAAAAATATGTTGCTGAATTTTATATTTCACATTTTGCATTATTGCTTTTTATATTCCTATATGGGAAAAGGTAGAGTTTTCTCGTTCGCAAAATCGACCTAGAGGTTTGCCGAAACTACTCTATGTCAAATGCATATATAATATAATAAGTCTTCCATTCTGCTTGTGCAACATAATTCCAAAACAGAGCAAACTAAGAGGATAAAATTTGGTTTGCAGTTCCCTAAAATCGTACATTTTCATATAAATTTGATTAAATCCGTCCATTAGAAAGCGGTTGTCCTGCCCATGTGGATATTAACCCTTTGCACTCCGATGGTGACTCTGACTCACCATTTAAGATTGTGAATCATTTTGAGGCTTTATTTATTTTTCAAATTTAATTCTTAAAAATACCTTCGTAATGGTTAAGAGATGGTGATTAATTTTTCAAAGAAATTTGACTTAAAAGAATTATGGATATTTATTTTTCATAGCAATAAACAAATCTTTGTTAGGTAAATAATTTTCCATCTAATTATTTTTCGGAGTGCAAAGGTTTAATATAGTCACTCGATGATGCAATCACCTAGATGGATGAATTAATTCTTTTGATCAAAACTGCAACTATGTATCAATTTTTTTAATAAATAGTATCGTATGAATTCAGCTAATTTTTTCACGAATATTTAATTCACTATTGAAAAGACTGTTTGTATATGCTTTCATTTGTATGCGACACTTAACAAACTAATTGAGATCTGTACACAGAAAATGCCAAGTATTGAACACAGTCGATCATTGCAAAGCACTACAGTTCTAAATGCATATTCTGCTTTCTTCATTATATGACAACGCCAGTTCGTAAATATTTATGAGCTCTATAGCTGACCATACTGCTTTTGTGCTAAAATGCTACAAGTTCACGCACATCATTCAGTGAGCTCTATTTTCCGGATTTATTCTACTTCGCTTGAGAGTGGTGAAAATATTTGCTCCTATTTCTGCCCATTACTTCAGTCGACTGTTTGTGCAATCCTAAGCGTTATTCCTTCGCATTTCCTGTGTGTCTCGGCCGGGGTGGTCTCGCAAACACAATTCATTAAGACACTGACCACGATAAAGGACCATGACAAACAATGATTCTGAAATCGGCTGGCAACGGCAGAACGTGCTTCCCCTATTTGCCGAGGGGTGGTCACTTGGAAAAATTCCAGCAACTCCGATTGGTGGGCCCCCGACCTAATCCACTTAAAATGTCTAATTGGAAGAATGAATATAACTGAGTTTGTTGCCTTGACTACCGTTTGGGGGCAATTAACGAGCGGAGGAAGAAGAAAACAAACAAACGACAAAAACGACTCGGAATCTCTGTCTCCGACTGATTTCGCCCAGAAGACATCTTGTTTTGTTACCATCACGAGAGAGATGACCTTTTATTTCATTCAGTCAGCGAGAAGGATTTGCAGAAGTAGGGAACAGCAAGGAATAAAGAAAAAACTCCGATATGAATGTTATTTTCAAAGAAGTAAATACAACGGAATAGTTTCACCCACTTCTGTTATTGCTAACGTCAAATTAAAAATTTTAACCTCCTTTCCTGAAATATTGCAGGAAAAATTCAGTTGTTATAAAGTTTTAACCCTTTGCTCTCGGAGATGTAATTGGATGCATAATTATTCACCTAACACAAGAACTAGTTTATTGCTCTGAAATATATGTATACATAATTCTTTAAAATCGATTTAAAAAAATTAATTTACACCTTTTCACCTTTTGCAAGCATTTTTAGCAATTAGATTTGAAAAATAAATAAATAAAACTCAAAATGATGCACTGCCTTGAACTTTGAATGAGAGGTGCCATCAGAGAGCAAAGGGTTAATCTATTACATTATTTACAAGTACCTATAATACTGTGTAATTTACCAAGAAAGGATCCCAGCACTGCCCTTCATTCCGAAACTACTATCCCACAATCGAACTCCAAAGGCCCATTGCTGTTAAAATGTATTCTATATTAGTGTTTTGTATTTTTCTGTATTTAAGGCACAGTATCCATACTCATATTTACTGAAATTCAATAGCTTTCAAATGGCAGCAATCAATTTCAAATGCATATCTGAATTCTGCAGAAGATAAATAACTACAATACTTGTCACGTTTTGCAATTTTAGAGTATACGGTTGGTAAAAGTACTTGAAAATTTGATTTTCTAATGTTAAGCAAGGTATAATAATTCTCTGACAATAATTTATATTCAAACATTAAATAAACAATACTAAAGTTATGTATTTTCAAAAATATGCTTAATCCATATTCTGTTACTTTCTAAATAGACATTTTTGAATTGAAATAGCAGGACCTAAACTTAGCAGGACCTAATTGAAATAGCAGGACCTAAAACATTACTATTCCATATTTCATCCATTTCTGCTAAAAAAAAAGTAGGGGATTTTAGTTATTGCGATATGTTTTTGTTTCTTATGACACTTGCCATTGACAAGCACTCTGAAATAGTCAACTAGGGCCAAGAGTATGACTTTTGCTTCTCACTCATCACATTCGCTTGCAGCGCCCCTTTTTACAGGGCGACACATTCATATATCTTACAGATAGAACACAGAAGAACAACCATGTCCGAACCGGGACCGGAACCTGGAACACCCAGATAACGGGGAAGCACCCAGGATGCCGGCCTTATTGCGATATAGGTAGCAATAAACAAAAGCTTTCGTTCGGCATAATTTTCGTATTTTTAGGAAGCAACACTTTTTCGCAAAGGGTTTCTTTAACAAAAAAATTAAATTTTAAAAAAGCAATAAGACTTTGAACTTTATTTCAGATCATAATACTTTATTACTTTAAAAAAACTTGCAAAACTTATTAAAACTTTTAAAACTTATTAAAAAAATCAAAATGAAGAGGAGTAAGAATGATGATGATGATGTGTATGTACGTGCCCGTTTTATTGTTATGTTTTTATTGAAGCTATTTTTTTAATATAATTTTTTTTCTATATTTAATACATTTTCAAAAACAATTTTTAAGCCTGTTTTTCAAGAAGAGTATACTCAAGATTTCTAAACAAATTTTAATTACATAAAAAATGCTGAGAATTTTGGAAGAGCACCTCAATTAATAATAAATTTTGCTTTAAACTAGCAGATATTTTTTTGTTCCCTCTTTATTTTACAATGTTAATTGGCATGGATATTAATACAAAATATAATTAAACATGAAAAGCAGCGATATCAAATTTCTGACCTTAACAAAAATCTTGGTAAAGCAGATTTCAGGATCGTAAGAATATATTTCTTAATTCTGAGAAGAATCTGTAAGAGAATTAAGTTTCTATTTAAAAGGTAGTATTAATATGAAAGTTATAATTTTGAAAAGTTAGAAGTAGCTGAAAATTATTTATTTTTTACGAATTTTAGAGGAGTTGGCAAAAAATAAGGAAATGCATAGTAGTAAATTAGATTAAATTTTTACTTGTGAGTCCTGACCCTCTCTGCATTTAAAAATCTATGAACGAGAACTATTTATGCCTTTTGAATTCTTTATTCACAAATATTGGAATTTCTATTCATCTTAATTTAAACTCGGATTAACCGCATTTTCAAAAGGGGAAAAATTCAAATACTTTTAGGAAGTAAAAACTAAATGGCAAATCTGTGATTGATAAAAAGGAATGTAAAAGTGCTTGATAAATTTAAACGAATTTGATCTTTGTCGCGATGTTTCAAAACTTGACAAAGAAGATCAAATCTGTACAGGAAATTATAGCTATCACTGTCTTTTTATTTCTTTCTAGATATTTCGATTTTTCGAGCACAATGATTGTGATTAATGACACTTATTTCTAATTCTGGAAAGAAGATTAAAAAACAAAAAACTAAGCCTCTTTTCGGGAGAGAAAACAAGAAAAAGAGAGCAGCGGCAAGCAGGGGAAGCAATCAAACTCTTTATTACGAAACGGAGAAAGGAAGTTTCTGATCAAAACTTATTTTTACTGCTTTCAAAGCACTCAAAACTCTTGTAAAAGCGATAAAAATAAGAGCAAAATTTCTCGGACTTTGAGATAGGAATTTGAAGACGTATCGAATGAGGCATGATGAGAAAAGCGACAGCGCAGGAATACAGAACTTCAGGAGTAGGAGAGGGGATAGGGCTGCTTTCGGGGAGAGAAAAAAAAGAAACTAAATAAGAAGAAAATTAGAAAGTTGCAATTCTTAATGAAGTACAGAATGACCATCGGGATTGCCAGATAAATGCAGAGGCATCGCCAAGGAAAAAACTAGCAGAGCTGGTCTTCTCAAAACTTCCTCTCATGTAGTCTGATAAAGGTATTATTTCCTTCTCACTCACTCACTCACACTCACACACACACACACTCACACACAAAAAAAAACTCGGAATAAATTTATGGATTTCTAGCATGGCATTGGCGGATAATAATAACAAAGAATACATTTTTGGTATTTCAAAACTGATGCTTCAATGAATCTATAGCGTGATGTTGGGCAATTTTTTGGCTGTTAATCACTGGCTTGCGTTTAATAGAATGAAAAAACCACATTTGTATTTCAAATGCAGATTTTTTCTCCCAAGCTAATGAAACAAAAATTTAATGAAGAATACAATTGCAGACAAAAAAAATCACATATCGAATGTCCTCTATTTAAATCATTGCGTTTTAGAGTTGTGTTAACGTGCTTGTGAAAGTACAAGTTGTGATAGATGGTCAACCTCGAACCAAATAAAGAATTTAGTTTTGATTCAAAAAATCTACAATTTAAATTTTAAAT
Organism: Argiope argentata; assembly: GCA_026289955.1. NCBI lineage: Eukaryota > Metazoa > Arthropoda > Arachnida > Araneae > Araneidae > Argiope > Argiope argentata. The sequence goes on from JAOUZG010052945.1 coordinate 1,559,780, forward strand.
TTCTGTACCAAATTTTATCTGTCTAGCTCTCTTCATTTTGCACTTAAGTGTTAATTTGTATTAGGACCGTCGGACAAATTTCTTTTGGACAGATTTTCTCAAAATTTGACAACAAATTTAAAAATTTGTTGTATAGACTGTATACCAGTTCATAGTATTTTTGAGTTATTGTGCTATTAGAAACAGACAGATATACAAATTAACACTTAATGCCAAAAATATTTTTCGAACTTTTGATGATTAATAATATTTTTTTAATAATTTGTTTGCGAAAAAGCAAATAAGAAAAGATTAGATACACCAAATTGAAAATAATACGCAGCCCATGCACATTTTAATCCAAGATAATCATGTGATGTTAGGAAAACACTTCAACACGATAATTTCGGCTTTATTTAACTTTTGTGAAATATACATAATATGCACTACAAAAGCTATATAATTACACAATATGTATCAAATGGTTAAAAAAATGTTTTAATAATTTTATTTTCAGGAAACTATACTTGAATTGAGTCGAGTTTTTAACGGACAACAAATGAGAATTGTTACAGCATTTTTTTAATTCGATAAATTGGCAACTTAAACTTCTTTAAAGCAATACAATATTAATGTCGGCTACGTTAAGTGCCCCCAAAAATATTGAAGTTTCAAAATAATCACGACAGTACTGACAGTATTGAAATTCGTTCACACCCTTCCACAAATGGGAAAGATGTCAATGTTTCCAAAAGGGTTTTATAAATGCAATCAAGAACAAGTCAATCAAAACTTAATGACCAAATGAGATTGATGAAGCTTAGAAAGAGGCTTTGAAATCCAGGGATTGACCTCAACATTTTGTTTGCCCATACCTGTGGGTAGATGTCCAGATTTTAGAAAATACTCTGTTCCCATACAAATGTTCTACGGGCACTCCACCGACAGCCTGCGAAGCATTCAAATGCTTCGATATGATGAAATATTGGGGAACTGTAAACAACATCAACAACAGTCGATAACACCTAGGTTAGCTGAGCCCCAAGGAGACTTTTCAAAATATTTCAGAGCTTAATTTAGTCTCTTTCAATAATGTCCTCTATTATTGCCAAGGCAATAATAGAGGATATAATTGGTGTTGACTATTGGGTGGCACGGATGCCAAGGTTAACATTTTTTTTCGCTTTTTATCATGTCAGAACATGATATTGTTTTGGGAATGAGGTTTTCTGGCGTCAACAAAAATCCGTAGATAAAAAATAAGAATTTTATTATCTGCACGTACATTGCACAAAAATCAGCTTTTAATAACGCATTGCCATTGCTTTTATAAAAGCTGTGATAAAAAAATAATTTAATGACTACAGCTAATAAAACCTGGAAAAATGCCCTTTTGAGCACGTGATTATATGCAATGAAATAAGTAGGAAATGAGATTTTTCTAAGCAACCAATGCGAGACAAAGTTTTTTTTTGATCGTTTGCCATATTAAAGTGACTCATTCAATAATACAATTGAAATGAATAAAAATACAATTTAACTCGCGCGAGCGCATGGTGCTTGGCCGTTCAAGAAATGATGTTCTGACTTGATACATTGAAATATGCATAGCAGATTTAATTTAATCTTTATATTTTTTATATTTTCAAATCATCAGCCTTCCAAAATAAGCTTCAACTTTAGGGGCAAAACACAGTTTACTAGAGAAATATGATGAATTACAATATTCATGTTATACCACTACGCCTTTTAAAAGCATACATAGAAATTTACCATACTTTTTAAAATCGGTATTTGAAATAGTATATGCAGAAAAGTTGCCGATTCTTCCTATCTAATGACATTTCTGCGCGTTAGTTAGGTTCTCTTAGAAGCTGTTGAGCAAGATTCTCTAGTAGGTTTTTATTGATTCCAGAATTAAATTAAAGTTAGATGCCTTAAACTATATGCCTTTATGCCCAGACCTAAAAATAGCGGGAGCAAAACAAGCAAAATTTTTATATGTCGAATTCATTTAATTTATTTCTTTTAACTAATTGTTAGTAAAGTGCTCGGTGTGTAATTTATTTCTGATAATCAGATATTCTTTGTCCTAGCACTGAAAAATTAATAATTATTAATAAACTCCATGAAGCATAAGGATTCTAAAAGACATTAGCCATTATTTATATCATATACATTACTGATTTTTTTTGCACACATATTTAATATTAAAAATAATTTTTAGCATGTTATAATTCTTAAAATTAATGCATAAACCTTTTTATATCCTCTCACATCTAATAGTTGATAGACACCAATGTCGTCAAGTAATATTTTATCTCTTTCCCAGGAATAATTTTGTCGTTGCAAAAAAAAAAAAAAAAAGAGTTTATTCTGTACTAAAACATTTAAAAGCTCATTCATGAGTTTCACAAATAAGGAAATTGTAAACAATGAATTCAAAAAACATAACATTAAACTATATAAAAGCTATCAACATTCAATCTTGAAAACATTAAAATGAAATCTATTTTTTAAAAAGTGATGCTTTAAAGCCACTAATAAGCAATCGGGAATTTAGAAGTTAAATTTTTTCTATCCTAAAAACTTAAAAGGAACCTATTAGGAGTAATAAAATCGTTGACAGTTTATTTTAAAAACCACTAAAGTATACATTAAAAATTTCTTCAGAAAATCTCTTGCAATTTTTACAAAAATGAAAAATTATCTACATAATTAAGTTTATTAACAGATATTGAAATATTTTTTGACCTCAATAATACCCAAATGTTGCACATTTCGATACTCTAGTAAATAAAATAAATAAATAAATAAATAAAGAGATTAAAAAGAAACCTGCTATGCATATTTCAATGTATCATGTCAGAACATCATTTCTTAAACGGCCAAACACCACGGGCTCGTGCGAGTTAAATTATATTTTTGTTCATTTTAATGGTTTCATTCAATGAGTCACTTTAACATTGCAAACGATCCAAAAAACTTTGTCTCGCATTGATTGTTTAAAAAAAATCACATTTCCTATTTATTTCTTTTCCTATAAACACGTGCTCAAAATGACATTTTTCTTGATTTCATTTGCTGTAGTCATTAACTTTTTTTTTCATCAGAGCTGTTGTAAATGCAATTGGAAAGCGTAATAAAAAGGGGATTTTTTTTTTAGAGGTTCGTGCATATAATTTTTTTTTTAGCTTACGGATTCTTGTTGACGCCAAAGACCTCATCCCCCAAAACAACATTATGTTCTGACTTGATAATAAGTGTTGTAAAAACAAATAAAAATTAGAAACTCTTGAGTTAGATTTCTATAAATTTTGTAATATAATGTTACCTTTCAATCTATTTTAAATCCTATTAATATCCCATTTTTCAATTCCTACTATTAGCTCACACTCTCCCTATATATATATATATATATATATATATATATATATATATCAAAAAATTATCCCAGGGTCCCACATTGTCTAGTTAAGAAATTTTTTTCGGCCGTTGGTTAAGATTTTACTCCTCAAATGTTTGAAGGATATTTGTGAAAGCTAAAAACCATCGACAGCAAGCTACAATTTACGGTTTCTGTTTCAGAAGAAACGTAAAAGGAATCTTGATTTTAAATTCCTTTTTTTCAGGATTCTCAGTCAGAAAAGAGAGTTATAAATTTTTAGTTCATTCTCAGATGTTGGCCTAAAATATCATAGTTTGTGTCTACGGATCACAGATTTTTTTTATTTCCAGTTTATTTGCATCGTTTTCTTTTAACTGATAATGTATCTTGCATTCTGAATAAACTGCTGATGAAGATCACTTTTTATGTAAACTGATTAGTGAAAAATATCATCGAAAGGCTGTATGAGAAGCCCATTTCTTTTCTCCTGCACGTGACAGACTTCGGCTATTGTATGATGAGGAGGCGAAGATCTGCTTTTGGGCCCATCTCCTTTATCAAGAATTTTCTCCCGATGTGTAATTATGTGGATGGAGGCAAGGAGGGGTGAGAAACAACGGCGGCGAGCGATCTGTTCGCCAAATTGAGCCGACGCCCGCTGCCAATCGATGCCAAGAGGAGGTCCAACCGGAGGTCACGTATGGACAGTTTGGCGGTGATGCCAGTCCCGTCACAAATCAGCTCCACACTTGACCCCTACGGACGCTTGCCACCTTAAGCTAACACACGCTAATAAATGTTGTCCGTGCCATGCGAGGTAATGGTCGAGGCCCGGGAGCTCTCAAAACGTGATGCCGGTGGGAGAGGAAAAAAAAAAAAAGAATTTCTTTTGTTTCATTCCTTATACTTTTTGTTGTTGTTCTTTGCAGGCAGAAATAGTCTCCCGGGTTTTATCTTCTGGCCGAAAAGAAAAATTGTTCCCTAGCTCCGTTCTGGTTGATGAGTTAAATTTTATACTGAGAACGATCGGGGAGAGGAGTTTTTAAAGGGGGAATTCCGTTTTCTGTTTTGGGCCTTTTTGCGGTAATTGGTCTTGTTTGGCAGCTGTTTTTATAGCTGGGCCCGAGCTTTTCCCCCGGGGCTCTGAGAGGAGATGGTCAAACGGGAAGTCGAGATACCTCCGGAATTTTGATCAACCGACCGAAAGAGAATATATATAGATATATCTATCTTATAAAACTGTCCTTCTGATACAACACTTAAGAGAGAGCCAGTAACAAAAATGATTGAGAGGGAGACATAAAAGCAAAATTTGATTAAATTCAAGTCGATGCGACACTTATAAAATATTAAAAAGGAAATATCAAAAGTAGCCTTTTTTAATCATATATTAGAATTTAAAAAGTTATCCTCGTTCAATATTTTTTTCCTTCTTTACGAAGCATTTAATTTTCGTAATTACCCCTGAAACAAAATCAATACGAAATTTTGAATGAATATCTACATTTCAGTTTGCCATGAGTCTAAGAAAACTCATTTTGGAACATTATCCTTCTGAAGATCAGCTGAAAGACTAAAGGACCAAAGAGTATGTAATCGGGTTGGCGGTCTTTGCATCAAAACTGTAAACTAATGCTAAATAAAATCCGCCAGAAGAAGTGTGGCCGCTTATCTACGTTATAATGATAATTTAAAAAAAAATCAACGAAAGGAAAGTGGATGTATATATTTCACGGCATCTCAGATATATATCAGATTGAAGACTAAACTCGAGACTGTTTCTTTGTTCATTTATTTCAAGTGAACGATACGGATAGACCATTGAGGCTGAATCTAAATCCGGAATATTCGACCTGGGGAATGGGGAGTATATTTGGTTTTCTTCATTACTGCGAAGCAAGGGCGCTTCATATTGTTTAAATATGTGAGAATTTCGTGGGAGCAGGGTAGGAACACTTCATCGAATCTTTTCTAAAAAAATGAATAGATGATAAGCCAAATTCTTTAATTATGAAGGAATTTCGAATTCCGTTTTCCTTGATGAAAACATTAATTCATATTTCAAAATGAATATTAGCACATTAGCAGCTTACAAGAAGTTTTTAGTTTATTTAATCAAGAGCGTAGCTGGGACAAGACAAGTGTCCTAGGGACTGCTAAATCTATATGAATAAAAATGAATCGCCAAATGTGTTGTTTAGCGCAAAACTCGAGAACGGCTCGACAAATTCGGTTATTTATTTATGTTTAATATTTTTGTTAAGACACGAGGAAAATTCTTATAGAGAGAAAAAACGGAAAAATTGCGAGGAATAGTAAAAATGACACTTTTTTTACTTTCTCGCCAAAATTCTTCATTCTCAACTGCTTCATTTAAATTGAGTAAGATTTCAGTTTGTATTCTTCCCAAGCTAATGAGGTTAGGCTTAACATGTTTTGACTGATTATTTAAAACTATTATGTTTATTTGCTTAGGTTTGATGCGTTTAAAATTAAGCATTATTAATTAATGGACTTTTCAAACTCATTTTACAGTACTTTTAATAAAATTAATTAAAATTAAACAGAATAAATTAAAATAAAACAGAATAAAGAAAATTAAAACTTTCTAATTTGTATTGTGTTACCCAAACTGGCGTAGAAAATTCAGGCATTTGCGTTGCCCCAATTGGCGTTAAAATTTCACGCATGTGCAGTGTGTTGTAATTTTTTACAACTGAATTTTCATTTTAATGAAAAGTTTAAAAAATATGTGTGTAATACTGTTGTGTATCTATCTTAATCTCGATTGTTAAATAAAATATACATGATTTTAAAGAAATATGGACTTTGCTTTGGAGTTTTACTTTATTTCAGGTACGCATTGTAAATATATTTTTTTAGGTTCATTGTGTGCTTTTCCATGCGTATAAAGTCGCGGGTAAAAGCTAGTTTAGGAAATTAATTATTGCATTTGGGTTGAAAGATTTTTTATCTTATTCTCTATGCTTTAATAGTGCTATTTCGTTTGCACTTATATAATACAGTTATTTCCGCAATTTGGGAGTCGACCAGCTATCTTAAAACCTGAATCTGGCCTCTAAAATTTCGAGTTATTGAAACGTGATCCGTTTCAAAAACTCTTTCAGAGAAACATATGGATTCATTATTCTATGATTAGATGTTTACGAATTATGTCTGTAAAAGGGAAAGCTAATTAAAATATTTTTGTAATGCTTAAGTCTCTGTGACTTGGAGTTATCTTCAAATAATGTTTAGGAGAGTGCAGATAATAATTAAAGAATATGCACAATTTGTCTCAAGCGTGTATTATAGCTTTTGTATCCATATTGACTGAATACCGGCTTTTTCTAATGTCCATAGCGGTTCTTTCAGAATAAAAAGTTATTTCTACCTCTAAAGAGTTGAGAAAAGTAAGAAACCCTTCTTCCCGCTGGCATTACAGATTCGACTCAATAGGAACTCTTAGGCGATTCTGATTTTAGACGCCATCTTTTCTCTTCCAAAACTTGATATTTCTTACGATTTTAAATGAATGCATAGTTAGAAGTATAAAAAGTTTTTAAGAACCTACTGCTAAACAAAATAAAAATAACAAAGTATTTAATTTCTTGTTATTTTGAAGACAGTTTTTCGGTATTCATCGCTTTAAAAATTTGATTTTTGTAATTCCACAACACTCTCTCAGTTTTTTTTATCTTTCCAAGCTACTATTTTGCACTATTTTAAAATTCTTTTTTAGTAGATCCCTAATTGCTCTCAAAAACAAAACCCACCACGTGGCTGCCGGAGGAATCAATTTGCAAATATATAACACATTTTTCCTAATTATAAATTTTTTAGGGTTTTCAATGCGGAAATTGATTTCGTAATACGAATAAATTAATGGTGAACATCATCTAAGAGCTACAAATCTTTTTGGGACCAAACTATCAGTTGAAAAAGAATGAAAAGTTGTAAATGCCCTGCTCTATAAATTAAATGGACGGAAATCTAAACTAGACCTTCTTGGTTTCTTTTTATATTAATAAACTTGCTAAATTTATTCCGATGATTTTTTTAAAAATAGAAGCATTTTTTTTTCCTTCAATCATCTAGTAGCATTTTTTTTGGGAGGGGGGGGGGGGGTATTTTTTTCTGTCCGGTGATAAATTCATAACAAAGGATGGGTCTTACGTTTTGTTAGAGCAATTTCCTAATGGAATCAATATTGAAATGGACACTCTGGGCTCCAAGTATTTCCGCGCTACAAATATCGATTTTTAATAAAATTCTGATCAAAGTAATCAAAACTTTAGAATTTTCATTGTGTTCTGAGATGATAAGTTTCGTTTTAATTCACTTTCACTCAAAATTCAATTTAGTGACGTAAATCTCATTTGGAATTTCAGATACTGAGATTTTTTTTTTCGCTAAGCATAGAGTTTTTCATGGGTTTCTTTAAAATACTAATTTCAGCCGTTTTAGATTTTTCTTCAGAAAGTTCTTATTAAATATTTTAGTATTTTTTAAGCATACCATCAGCGACGTCAGTTATTCTCATGCTGGAAGATATTTTTTCAAATTAAATTTCGAAAGCTCGTCAATTTTTTTGTTGTAATTTTTTGTTTCCTTTTGTTTTTTGCTTATTGCTGTTTTGCTTTTTCCCCTATTGCTACTTTTTAGGCTAACTTCCTGGTTTCATTATAATATCACGAAATAAAAGTTTGAAATCTACCATTTAATTTTGAAGTCTTCAAGCCAATGTTATTGTACTCATCATTACTTCTTTGTCAAAATTTTTATTGAAAATCTTATTGCCGGCGGCTGTTCAGATGGATTTGCAAAGATTTTAAATTAGAAAATCTGCGAGAATTCTAGTTATTTCCTTTTTTCAAAGAATAATTTAGTAATTAATGTTATGTTACAAATGCTCTCTCTGGTGCCGAATAGCTCGTGGGTTACAAAGAGATTTCTGATTGAAATGTTTTGACTTGGCTTTTATTTTTGACAACCTTGCAATGCCAGACATCACATTTCCTGTT
>JAOUZG010052945.1:1568570-1590633 GCA_026289955.1 Argiope argentata
GAAATCTGAGCTATTCTGAGCGGGCCCCTTTTAAGACATACGGATAATTTATTTTTTTATACACATGAATGAAATCTAGTTTTCTTCAGCATTTTTAGTGTATGTTCTAAAATATTCCAAATCAACAAAAGAGTGAGCTGTTGCAATGCAATTATCAGTGTTAAATGTATCGAAGTTTCGTTCCAAAACTTTCCAAAGGCTGTTCTACCTTATCTAGTATATAATTTAATACACTTGGAAGTAAAATCGGGCTACAAAATACACAATGAGAGACCTTAAAAAGTCTATCCACGACTGTCTTTGGGGATCATCTTCCTTCCAACACACAAATCGTAGAAGATATTCTATCAAACTCATTATAGGGTTATTTGCAAAAAGGATTATTATTATCTGAAACACCTTGAACTTTTTCAAACTAAGGGGATTTAGAATGGTTGAGATCATTTCAATATAAAATATGAATTATTTTCAATGCTTTTAGTTTTTGATAAGGGTTTTCCTTTTAACAAAGGTCCAATATTATTAACTCTAATAAGTAAACGGATTTCACTAGGATACTTATAATATGAGCAAGGAACTTAAATTTATAGTTGACATTTATCAGAATATCCAAATACTTGAACGATTTTCATTTTTTTAACTAATTAATTTGAAGAAAGAAAGCAATAACTTTATAACTGGAATTTAGAATTTTTATAAGAAAATAATTTCTATACGCATTCAAGCGACTATGATGCGTTTCACCATTTATATTTTATCTTTTAAATACTGTTTTATGTATTCTTGATCTAATATTTCTAATTTCATATTTATAGCAGTAAACTTAGCAATATATGACAGCCCACTATTTATGTTTATCATTACTCTCGTGAAGTGCTTCGTTTTTTTTTTTCCTTTTATGTGAACAATCGAATCTGGAGATAAACTGTTCTGCAACAAGAATTATTCGAATGTGGCTAATTTCCAATATTTTATATTCTTATTTCTGGCTATTGAAATGTTTATTTTCATTGTCATGCATTGCGTTAAAAGTACTTTTCACTTGGACTTTAAAGTTTAATTTTCCTTTTATAAAAAAGAGCTTAATGGCCTAGTAGGGTGGAACGAAAAAATCAACTTTTGATTTCCAATTTGTAATTGCTCGGAAAAGTTGCCTTTTGGTGTAGATAAGTTAATTTAAAAGATGAAAAATATCGGAGTACCTTTTTAGGGACCACAAGGATATTTAAGTTTCATCAACATACCCTTTCTAAAGCTTTTTCAGAGATTTTTACATTTCTCGATTACGAAATAAAAAGTTTTAAATAAGCGTTATATTATAAACAGAAATATAAAAATAGTTTTACTATTACATTGGTATCGCATCTAGGATTCCGAATCATCGCCGGGGCCATCATTGCGGGCAGGCTGGGATCTGTCTGCACGCAGTGGCAAACTCAGGGCTGGTGTGGGGTTAGCGACTCTGCCGAGTCCATTTGATTTGGCATTTCCACTCTGTCTATTGTGCAAATGCTTAATGCAAGTGGTTTGTTAGTTTGTGTGCTTTGTTGTTAGAAAAAAACGGCTCGGACTAATTAGTGAAGAAAAGACAATTGTCTGCAAGACAGCGATGCTCGATACTAGAGTTCCCTATAGTATTTGATTCAACTTCAGGTTCCTTATGTATAAAGTCTTTGAGAGAGTCACTGGAAACAGGCTTTAGCAAAGGGGTTCAGAAGCGTCACATTCAAGCCTTTAAGTAATGCCGATGCAAGTTTTTGGCATAGAAATTAATCTTTGGAGGTTTACACCTCATGACTGCGCCTCTACTTTTTATTCTTGCTTTTAAAACACGTCGTAAAACAGGTTTTCGTTGAATTTTACATTTATCACTTGTCATGGACAACAGGATATTTTCTGGAGCAGCAAAGTACTCTCTTCCTTGAATATTCGAGTTTATTATGGTTATTGAGATCGTCATAGAGATATCTCGAATATGTGATAAGGTTATACGAATGTTAACATAAGTTAAACTCCTGAAGTTTTAACTAAAACAACTACACAAACACATACACTTTCACAATGCACCCAGTAAAAAGCTTTAGATATATTTGAAAGATTTTTTTCTTTTCAATACAGTTTTCATTTCTTGTGGTTATTTATTTATTTTTATCGTTTGGATAATTTATTTTGCAATTTTTAATTAGCAATTTTCTATTTCTTCAGAAATTGAAATTACGGCTTAAACTAGAAACCAGAAGAGGTTTTCTTTATAGGCAGCCAAAATGATCTCAGTTGCATTATTTTATCAGCTTCTGGAAATGTGGTGAACTATTATAATTGGTTCAGGATGCTGAAAGTGAGCTGAGATGTTATAAAACCTAACTTATTGAAATTTAGGAAGAGATCCATATTCCGATGAAAGAAATTTGGTACAAAGTTTAATAATAATTATTATAAAGAGCGTGAAAAAATATTTTAATCACTCAAAGACTGCAATGTTCTTCTAGTTCCAAAATAAATTTGGAAAGTAAGCTACACTATCAAAGAATAAAGAATTGATTTTGATTTTGCAGCTTGTAACTATCTGGGCTTGAAATTTTCCCATTGTGGAAAATCATAAAAAATGCTACAGCAAGAACAACAAAGAAAAAAAACAGTTACAACCTTTCAAGGATCTGAAAAGGCAATGACCATTAATACTATTGATTTTCACACCACATACAGCTTTAAAAAAGAAAAGAAAAACTTCAAGGTATGAGAAAAGTCAAACTTAAAAAAAAAATTCACGTTCAGTTGGAAGTCTGAAATTTCTTGACGCTTTTGTTTTTTTGGGATTATGTCACTTGCGCTCAGTCTCATTAGCACTAACTCATTAGAGGGTGTCATTTGCGCTCACATGGTAGGTTTACTGGGATTTAATCACCTTTGGCAGGAAAACTTGGCGTGCATCTAGAGGGGCTATACAGAATGCACGTTTCTCGCATTCGTAAGATTGAGATAATTAAGGGTCCTTATCTTCGAAATATTCGCTTTTTTTCTCACGGCCAAGACTTATCAAAAATTCACTGATAAAGTTAATTCATTTCTTAGTTCAAAAATATTGTCATTACAAATTAATTGAATTTATCGGTTTGTTGAAAATGGGGCCAACTAAAGAGATTTTAAAAACAGAAATATGCAGAATATGAACAGAAAAAACTACAAGTGATGATGAATTTCGTGCAAGAAGAATTTTTTTTGCTGAACGTTAAATTAATGCTTCTATCTAGATCAAAGCATCATTTTTTGGAAAAGGAAGATTTTATTTTATTTAAGAAATGGTCTATTTGTTTGATTTTAGACGTCGATTGTGTATTCTATATGAATACCACTTATTAAAGTTGAAATATTCTTTGCATGGACAATTTCGGTTTGTTGAGCTCTAAATTGACTGTTTCTAATCTAACAAAAAAGTAACCTAAAGAATAGAGAAAAATGTCAATTTTTTTCATCATATATATAAGGGACGCACAACCTATAACCCTCTGGCCAAAATTGGCCCGCGTAGCCTTCGATGTTGGCCCACGAACGTTGCGAATAAAAAAAGACTATTTTTTAAAATGAAATCAGACTTTTTCAAATAAACGAGATAAAAATCTGATACGAAAATGATTCTACGTCAGAATAAATAATTTGCAGTTGTTCATCAAATTTATTTACTTTTTATTACGCGGCTTTTCAGTTTGTTCCCTTCATGGATACCTGCGAGTACGAAGCTCGTGGATGTGAAAAATTTCCACACATGAAAATGCAGTATGAGGATCCAATTCAAATCTTGCATAAAACATTTGATGATTGATTTTCAGATTTTGAAAAGTGTCTTAATAGAAATTGATGTATTTTCTTCTCCACTTTCTATTGATGTAAATCTAGTGGATGAGAGTATGCAGCTAGCCTTAATTGATGTACAAAATTGATTTTTTCAAAAATCAATTCAAAGAAAAACCGATATTAGAATTTTATAAATATTTATCAGAGGAATTTTTGTGCTTAAAGCAAAATGCAGCTGCATGTGCAAGTTTCTTTGGCAGCACTTACATTTGTAATCAAACTTTCTCACTAATGCATTTAAACAAATCAAATATAAGAAATAGAATAGCAGATCAGAACCTTTCTGCTGTTCTACGCATTGCCAAAGCTAATATTAAGCCCAACATAAAATCAATAACTTTAAATATTCAGTCCCAGACATCTCATTAATTTTTACTAATTTTGATCATTAATTTTTTGCTCAAAATTTAAATTGAGTATAATTTCCAAAAAAGTTTTCCTTTGTTATTCTATTTTAAGTTAGCTCCCTTTTTAGCAGCAATCTTTTTTTAGGTAAAGTGTTTTAATCATACCTATAATGTTTGTGTTTTATTCATTTATTTGTTGCATACTATATACGAGTAAAATAAGTAAAGTAACAATTGTAATCCATGCATATTGCCACAAAAAATAGTGTTTTTCCCTTTAAAACATGTTTTAACATTCACGTGCTACTTTGACCCTCGTCATGATCCCTTTTCATATTTTGACCTTTCATCCTGAAAGGGCTATACACCCACGATATATACGACATTTTATTCTCACTAGTTCTGTCCAGTTGAAGTAAGGATCCTATTAATTTCAGCCACTAAGCCTATTAAAATGTTGGAAACTAAAAACGTTATAGTTTTCTAAAACGAGGGAAACATTACGATTGCATATATATAGATAGATATATATATAGATAGATAGATAGATAGATAGATAGATAGATAGATAGATAGATAGATAGATAGATAGATAGATAGATAGATAGATAGATAGATAGATATAATGATTTAATTCTAAACTTATGATTTATTCTAAACTTATAACTAAGCATATCAGCAAATTTTCTGGATAGAAATGTGAAATTTTGAATGTATAAATAAATGAAAGTAAAAGAAAAATTATACTAGTTCACACTTGAAATTATGATGAATATATAAAAATTTACATAATTTTTTGAAATTTTTGTTCAATTGCCTACCTTATTTAATGAAATTTTGTAATCGGAAGAATGTCTAGATGCTGCATATAAAAAAGGAAAACCAACTTAATCCCAAGTGCAACGATGTATTGCTTTTTAGAAAAAAAGGTGACCTCAGAAACCTTACTGACATAGCTATGAAATTAGTCTTATCTTACGCCTTAATATTCAAACATTTATTATTGTAATTTCAATTTCGGTCACAATAAAGCTTCAATTTACATGAATCTATACTTTTGGCAAGAAATTCATGGACGACAAAAGAAGGGGGGAAAAAAGAACGAATAAAATATAAAGAAACATATTTAATTTCCAGATTTCCTTCATGCTTAGATCTATGATAAATTGAAAATTGGTATTAAATCACTAGTAGCTCTTTTAAGAAAATTAGAAAGAAATTCACTGCTTTGTTACCTGCGAATAAAACTTTAGCATGTGATGCTGTATCTGCGAACTAAACGTTTTAATGTAGTACGTTTAGATGCTGTATTTAGATACTGTTTGTGGTACATTAGATTATGTATAGTTAAATCTGACAGTAAATGATATAGGAAATGAAGTAATGTACCGGGTGGCCAGAAATAAAACACCCCTACTCTGACCTCCCTGGATATCGAACTACTCAGTGTAAAGGCTTGAAAATTTGTGGACATACTATTCAAAAAATGGGGAAACGGATTTCACGAAAAAAAAAATTTAGTTCCAGAAATCGCCGATAGGTGGCGCTGTACCACTGGACGTATGCTGAAAAGACACAAAAACACGTTTTAAACACATTTTATTTGAAAGTACCAAGCATACATGAAACAAGGACGTTATCGATGCAGGGAATGCTGCTCAATATGGTTCCCTTCCTGAAGATGTAAAATGTGAAGTCTGTGGACAGCTTGTTCAACTGCGGATCGTAACTGGTCATCTGAGATGCTTCTCACATGCAGACTGATACTCTCTTTCAAATCTGCCAAGGTTATCAGACGTTCTCGATAAACAAGGTTTTTTAAGTGTCCCCAAAGCCAAAATCACACGGATTAAGATCCGGTGAACGAGATGGCCAAGTTGTCGGAAACGCGCGACTGATTATTCTGTCAGTGGTGAAATGTTGGCGAAGAAACTGTTGCACAGGGAGTCCAATGTGTGGAGGTGCTCCATCTTGCATAAAAGTAATGGTGTCAAGGCATTGGCGCTGCTGCAAATGGGGTACAACAAATGTTTCGAGCATCCTTTTGTACCTGTTGGCCGTCACGGTACATGTCTCAAGGCCATTGGAAGTAACCTCTTCGAAAAAGAACGGTCCAAGGATGAATGTGGCTGTGAATCCACACCAGACTGTAACTTTCGGTGAGTGGAGTGGAATCTCTTGGAAGGTACGGGGGTTTGTCGTGTCCCATATGCGACAGTTATGGGTGTTCACTGTTCCACTGAGGTGGAAATGGGCCTCATCGCTCCACAGAATCTGCCACGGCCACGATGCATCCACTTCAACTCTAGCAAGAAATGTCAATGCAAAGGTCAGTCGCATCTCCCTGTCTGTGGCCAGCAATTGTTGATTAGGGCGGATTTTGTACGGGAAACAATGCACCATTTTTCTGAGTACGTTCCACACTGTGCTATAGGGAACACCCAAGTGTCGTGACACTGCACGTGCACTACTGCAACCTAAAACATTATCCATTGACTGTTCAACAATACCGGTGGCAACATCTTCAACGACATCTGAACGAACTGGTTTGCGTCCTCGACCAGGCTGAACTCCAAGATGTCCAGTTTCCTCGAATCGAGCGATCATTCTCCTGAGAGCTTGTGGAAGCAATGGTCCCTTACGCAAATCCTTAAGTCGGCGAAACTCTCGAAGTGCTGCTGGAGCATTTCCTTTATTCTCGTAAAACAACTTCACAAGCAAAGCGCGTTCTGGCAGCGTGACAGCCATCACTAATAAGAATGACATTCCCCACCTTTTAACATGGCTTCTAACCATGCTTTATGCAAATTTTTCTGGTTACAGTATGAAATTGCAGTTACAACGGGAGTTCTAGCTTCTTTACTATTTTTATTTTCCATAAGGGGCAGAAAAATTAAAAAGGAAGCATGGAAGCATTCCATTCCGCATAAACATTTTAATTTTTATTATTATTTGTGTCTTTTGATCATAGTTCCAGTTGTGCAGCGCCACCTATCGGTGATTTCAGGAACTAATTTTTTTTTCGTGAAATCCGTTTCCCCATATTTTGAATAGTATGTGTACAAAATTTTGAGCCTTTACACTGAGTAGTTCGATATCCATGGAGGTCAGAGTAGGGGTGTTTTATTTCTGGCCACCTTGTATTTCAGATTTGAAAGAATTTCAGTAATTATCAACACTTTCGATTTGAAAATGTTTTTTTATCTGAAAATTAACCAGCAGCTGCTTTTTGAAATTTTAGATATGTTTCTTATAACTTATTTTAGCCGAAGCGCTTATTATTTTGCAAAAAAGATAATTTATTTGAACTGCTTTAGCGTAAAAAATACATTAGCTCATTTCAAGTTTCCGTTTGTAGAATATGTATACATAGAAGCATACATGCATATTGAAAGAACTAAACATTATTGATATCCATTTAAATTTGAATTTAAAAAAAAACTTTCATGCATTTTTTTTTCATTTTGTTAAATAAAATTAAACTTTAAGACATATAAAGATTAAATCCTCCTAAAACTAAAAATTATAATTCACTTTAATAGATTAAATTTGTATTTTGTGCATCAAAATTATAGTTTTTATAAATGTTTTCAGAGTAGGAAAATTATGAACATGTTCCTTCACAATAAATTTTAAAAGCAAATTTCGCTCATTCTACTTATTACTTTTATCAATCGTTTGAAACGCGGTAAGGGTCATTAGCATTTTTCCCACGGCAGCCTTTTAAAATTACCAGAGATTTGGAGTATCATTCTCACTTTGACACTGATTGATTACCATATGGTGCACATTGTAAAATAGCCAAGTTTTAGACACAAAGATAAAAGTTACAATGTGGTACCCATTTTAAGGCTTGAGCGCAAATGACACCCTCTAATGAGTTAGCGCTAATGAGACTGAGCGCAAGTGACACAGAACCGAATTTTTAAGCAGATTTAAGAAATAAATTAGAGAAAAGAATGCAAAAATTTACAGCACTCTAGTAATTGACGAACCTACTTATAATAATTACCGAAACATACGCTATATATAAAAAAAATTTCAAACAATTATTGATGGAATTAAATTTTGAAGAGAAAGATTAAAATCTAGTTGTAATCATCAGGGACAGTAGTTTAGAGAAGAAATAGCTCTTTAAATATTCATTTCGATGGCTGGAAAGAAGAAAATTCGATGATAGTTAAAATGGTAGAAGCTACCGATTTGTGAAGAATATGTTTGAGTTCATCAATTAAAACATCTGAACTTGAAATGAATGGATGAAATCAAAATACTTTATAAATAGGATATAGTGAATCGTAATAAACAAGATTGAAAGATTTCTTCTATGGATTCTTTGTCAAATTCCTTCTCACTTCCTTTAAGGCATTTGACAGAAAGTTTGGACAGACTAAAAGCTGGCTCTCAAGGATTCTTTAAAACAATCTGTGAAATGTTAAAGTTACCAACTAATAAAAAATTTCTAGAATTAAAAGAATACCAACAATAATTACCATTGCGATATTGAACGACTGTTTTCTCGGGAACGCAGTTTATAGAGAGTTGCTATTGAAAAATTTTGAAAATCGACTCAAGCTAAAGGGTTTACGACTGTCAATCCCTCTCCAACCGATCTTCACTTAAATACAAGATAAGTATATGAAGAATTAAAAAAATTCTTAAATTCACCATTAAATTTAATATTGTATTTATAAAATTTTATCATATTAATTTTATATTAAATACAAGCTTACTCTCATTAAAAACCCTTTTATCCATAAGTTTTTCACTTACTTTGCAGTTAACGGTAATAAAATATAGACACATTTAGTATTGATTTTTGTTTTGAAATACAGAAGCTATGTTCACAGATGGAAAACTGTATATTGTTTGAATCGTTTTTTTCCCCAAAGTCAAGGAAATTGGAAGCAATAAGTTTGAATAGAGGGAAATAATAACTACACAAAAGCTTACATTTGAATAATTAATAGCTTATATTTAAAAGTATTATATGAATAAGAAACCAATTTAATTATCAAAAAATGCCAGTAAAACTGTAGCAAAATGTCTGAATTGAAATTTCTGAAGTTAATGTGGGGAATGAAGTGTAAAAAGTTTCAGCTGTGATCTGTTAGTGTATAGACAACTTTTCCGATCTATGCAGATTTGATTCTTACCTTTTGCATCTTCTTTTAAAAAATTATATTTTTTGGTCCTGTCCTAAAGATATTTGAAACAGTAATCATGCTTTCCTTCCCTTTTATAATCAATATCATCTTTAATTCAGTTCTCCCTTTGTATTGGTTAGAGACGCATCTTTATAATAAGTTTAACAAATAATTTAAAAAGTACTCATTAAAGATATCTTAAAAGGATTTGAAGACGCTTTGGCATAATGAATTTTCTTCAATTAAAAAATTATCCAGATTTGAATAAGATTCAGAAGTTTATGGGCTTATAAGCTTTATTTTTATCTAGAGTCTTAGTAAATTCATGCTAACTAATTAAAAACTAAAAAGAATGTGGAAAATATACAGTATCAACTTTTTAATTCATCAAGTAATATCTGTATCAGTAACATTGTAGAATCGATTTAACTTTTGGACTACATGTATTAGAATAGACTTAAAGAACCCTTGCGAAATATTCTAAAATACGACTTATTATCTCCGAAATGCCTTGATAATATTTTTTATTTTATTTACTTTTTTTAGTCCTTTCCCTTATCTGAATTTGGAAGAATTATTTCCGACGTTCCGTCGCGGCGCATCAAAAAGCCTCCTTCACTGCAGACATCGCATTCGAATGAAAGAACATACCCCCACCCCTCTCCTTTTTTTATTCCTTTCGAAATAAAAGAGCGGAATGGAAGCAGAATTTCAAAAATATTGCCAGAAACAATCAGAAGAAACTCCAAATCTGAAGAAAAATCATTCGTTTTTGAAACACTCCTCGAGAAGATCTGTATTCTAAACCTCAAATATCCATCTAAAAATTCTATTATTCAGAGAATGTTGGACACGGGAACTCGGAGAGAAAAAACTTTTCTGGGGAAAAAGCTACTTTGTCTTTCGTACAGATATAGGTATCCATAAAAACAGCCACCCTACGATGTGAAAGGGGGAGGAGGGGGTGAACCGAGAGAGAGGGGAGGAACAAGTGTTTTGTTTTTAGAAGGTCACGTATATTGTTTTTCAGATTTATTTTTTCCTTGGGGTATAGTAAATATGTCCTCAAAAAAAATTTTTTTTGTGGGGTACGCTTTATTTTCGAAACACAATTTCTCTGAACCTTGAAAGAAATGATTACCACAGTCCAGATTCCTTTTCCGCGGTTTCACCGCTCTCTTGAAATAAAGAGAAAACGATGCTTGAAAGACATCACTCAGCTGTCCCGACATCTTGATTCCCTTCTGACCAGCTGCATTTGGAATAAATAAAGGGAAATAAAAAGGAGATGAGGGTCGATTGCTCTAAATTTGATGTACATTTCAAAAGAATGGATCCGCAATGGCCTCTTGATGGAGAAATTGAAGATTCAACTCGTAATTCCGAAACGTCACAGCATGAAGACGTTTTGACTCTAATGTGTGGCAATCGCACGTATTATATATCCTTATGGTTCTATGTAATTAATATCACATAAACATATACATATATAAATGTGGTCACTAAACATTGAAAAGTAGAATCATAAAGTCACTTAAAATTATTTTTAATAATTTCTTAAACTTAGAGAAAAAAAAAAGTGCAAATTTAAATTTTATATCAATGGAAAACTCGTGTTCTTCCAATTTGAAGTGAAGAGAGAACGGTTTTTATGCAATAGTATGCACTAAAGTTATTGAGTAAAAACATTAACAATGACATGTTTCAATCTAATTAATATTTTCATATTTAGAATAACCTTTCCCAAATAGCACCACCGGAAAAGTAAAATTGGCAGTTCTTGGTCCAGTGATTTCCGCGCCAATAGGCAATCGAAGGCTTGCGGTAACGGTTTTCCAAGTAAAACATTTCGAGCGATGTTTGCATCTAACCTATAACAATTTATTGATCGTATCCCGTCTTTTAAGCATCATCATGTTAATAACACTTTCAATATTAACGTTTCTTCCTTCGCTCAAGTTGCGAAGTGAAACTGAATTTTATTTTATAATGAAAAAAAGTCGATGTTTTATTATTATTATTATTTATTTGCATCTTCTGTTTTCTTTTCCCTTAAGCTGCATTATTGCGGAGAACTTCTATGAAGAATTTTTCCCAGCCTCCTGAGAAGGGGAATGATTTTCTGGAATAAGTACAGAAAAATATTTTAACCATTAGACAGTTTTATTTCGTTTAATTTGCGCGTTTTAAGATCTGCATAAAAAATTCATTTCTCAAAGTATGTTTATTTATCTGTAAGCACGATAATTCAAAAGGTGAAAGAACCGCATGAATGAAATTCGGAACATGGTCTTTGCCTAAAAGTTGTATATGGCTGTCACATTTTGAATAAAATCTGACAAAAGACTCTTTTTTTTTTATGCGCATGTAAAAGTGAAAATTCATAAACGTTGGGAACCACGTTAATAAAATTTAGTTGGGAGCCGGTCAAAGGAAAGAAGTGCTGTTCGAAAATGCATTATCGATTCGTTTCGCCGCAGGACAGAGGGTGTGACACAACAATAGAAATCGAGAGGATGACACTCTTGCTGATTGCTTTTGAGGAAGTTACTTTGGTGACTCTCGCTCAAGATCGTTTTTCGTATTTGATTTTAAATTGGTGATGGTGCGCTTATTTTGTTGCCTTGCTTTAGGTGTCGTTTGGACGTCGCATCCCAAATTCGCACTTATAATTCGAGTGGAAAAGAATAAAAAATCGTCTTATTAACGTAAATGAGAGCTTATCGTAATATTTTAGAAATAAGAAATCTTTATATTTTATTGTATAATTATTAATAATTTTCAACTATTTGAGAGAATCATCTTCAGGGACGGATTAAGCTTATTAGGATGAAGGAGAGAGTTAAGACCATTCAAACAGTATCTTGTTTATTTGCTCATACATTTCAAATTTTTATAATACTTTTTATTCGAATTGTGTGTTTTAAAATGGTAAAATTTAGAATACTTTTAAGCATTATAATTTTAGTTTGATGCATGAATGTTTGAGATAATTTTAATCTGGCATTAATTTTTTGTCTCTTAATACGTTTATCATCACAACACAAAATATTGTGTTTGCCAAGACACGGAAACATTTAACTCCTTTTACATGCATGTACATGAGGCATCTGTGATTCTTACGGCCCTGAACGAATACCTCACCTAAGAGATAGGCTTCTTTCAAGATCCAATCAATATGCTAAATGTGTATGAATAAATATAACCAACAAAAAGAGTCTGCTTCATAAAAGAAAAATTACTTTGTGTATTTTAATTTCATAAATATTATTTCCTTCTCATTATCTAATGTGTCTTAAGCTCTAAAAGAGAGATAGTTTGAGTTGTGTTCTTATCAACACATCTGTACTGTTGGTCTTGAAGACCGGCAAAGGTAAGCAGAAAGCAGGCGTCGAAAAGTGCCGATGCAATCTTGTATGACGATACGAAAGACGCGGGAACGTGGCACAAGGAGGAACGGCGACTCCCTCCTTCCCACAAATCTTCCAAAGTCAATATAAGGTCCTATCAGTTGGTAAATTTTTAAACAAACATCCGGCGTAATCTCAGTTTGACATTGACCACACTTTGATAATTGTGATTGCAATATTAAAGAGAGGGTGTGAAATGTGGAAACAGCATTTTTGTGAAATATTTGAACATATTGTGGCGACACATTCACTTATCGGAAGGAAATGCCTGTTGGCTCTTCGAAATATGCAAATTTATGTTTACTATTTGAGGAAAATGTCGACTTTGCTGAGTAATATTTGCGTTCATAAAATCGATTGTTAATAAATAGTTAATGCATTCAAAAATTGAACTAACGAGCATCTATTTCATATTGCTCTTATACACTGAAGAACCGGAAAAACTGGTATAGCAGATCGTATGAAAATAATGGAAGGTTTCAACCAATCAGCATGACACGATGCTGCCGAAAGTACGTAAATAGGACAACAGGTGTCTGAAAAGGCTATACATTGATTTTTGCCGTTATAATGACAGGTTATAAAGATATAATTCAATTTTAACTGGGACTAATAGTCGGCTCACGGGAGATGGAACACAGCATTTCCAAAGTAAAGATGAAATTCTGATTTTCGCGCACCGTCATTTCTAGGGTGTAACACAAATATCAGATTTCTGGTACAAATTTCCGACAGTGGTGCGGCTTGAAAAAGATCTTGATAGAACGGGATCATCGACGGTTGAAAAGAATCGTTACACAAGATGGAAATTGAACACTTCCTCAAATTGCTACTAATTTGAATGCAGGTCCATCAACAAGTGTCAGTGTTCGCCCTATACAAAGTAACCTAATTCATATGGGCTTTCGCAGCCGCAAACCGCAGCGACTCAAAGCTCTGCACCTTACATGGGGTAGCCAACACCGTCATTGGACTTTTAATGATTGAATAAACGTTATTTGGTCTAAGGCGTCAATTTTCCAAGTGTGGTGGATGGCTGTATACGGGTGTGGAGAAAACTCCATGAATCTAAGGATTTCTCATGCTTACAAGGAACTTTTCAAGCTGGTGGAGGCTCTGTGAATGTGAGAGGCTTGTGCAGGTGTCAGGAAATGTATATGGTTGATGTGTTTAGATTCAACCTTAATAGGTTACTTTAATATCTTTTCTGAACCTCTGCATGCATTCATGTCCTGTGTGCATTCTGACAGGCGTGGATAATTCCAACAAGATAATGCGCCATCCCGCAGGTCTATTGTAGCTAACGAGTGGCTTGTAGAGCATTCTTCTCAATTTCTTTCCCTCTCTTGGTGCCCTAATTTCCCTGACATCTAAAATGTTTTGCAATATGCTGTCCCTAGGAGATCTCCGCCACCTCGCACTCCCATAACTTTGTGGACTGCCCTGCAATATCTTAAGAAATTTGTTGAATCCATGACACGCCGTGCTGCAGCACTTTTGAGTACTCGGAGGTAGGGGGGGATTTACACGATATTAAATTGCTTGAACTTATCAATTTATGATTTCTGTTAACGCAGCAGGTTAATCAAAAAAAAGTGAATAAACCCCCGAACCTCGAGTTGGATTTTGTGGGAATTCAAGAACTCCCATCTTGTTTCTTCATGTGAAGGAGAGATATCTGGCTTATCTGAAACACATCACCTTTCCCAAGTGGAACGCTGATTTACTTCTAATTAATTGCTTGTGAAATACTAATCAAGAAAGGTGTATGAGTATAATATATATATTTTAGCTGAAATAAATTCTAGTTTTAATTACCCGACGAACTTAGTTTTGCTTTCGGGCGCAACTGACCAGAAGCCGAGCCCAAGACGTTATAGCAATATAACAATAATCTTCAATTTGAAATTATCCCAAATAAAAAAAATCAGATTTTTTTAGAAGTTGCAGTTTTGAGTAATGAGTTGCGCCTTACACATTCAATAGAATTTAATTTTTTTACAATTACAATATTACTATACGGCACTATTCAAATCATTAAGATGATTGAATTTTGAATTAGTGCAATAAATTTATTTTTTCAACAAGTGATGTCTGGGATGAATATTTTTTTCGCTTAGACTTTGTCCACGAATGCGTTAATATTGTTACTAATCTGCAATTTTGCTTCCCAGTATGAACAATATCATTGTGAGAAGGACTGTTGTATGATCAATACTGTTGCGTGCTGAACAGGTGCTATATCAGTGATCTGTGAGCTTATAGGAAAACTGGGCGACCATTTGGCGACTTTGGCTACAAAATGGATAATGCTGGAAACTTCAAGAATGTTCTCTATACGTCCAATCAAAATCGAGATGCTTCTTATTGACCTAGAGGGTTATTGCCCACCTAAAAGGAGCTATAAAAGGACAGCAGAGTAGAGCTGCGGCGTGTTTGTGTGAATTGAATGGAACCGGAAGCGGAGTTGGAGTAGAAGACGAGTCTTAAAGAGGATAGCGAAGTGACAGTGGAGTGCAAGCGTTGTGTGTAACTCAAGCGAATTGTTGTGTACCAAGTCCTGTTGTTTACTGTGGAAGCAGCGATGTGTCGTTTGTGAAGTAGTCAGTCGTGTGGTAGGAGTCGGCAGATAAAGTGAAGAGACAGTGATATCTTCAACCGTCTGGAAACATCATAGAGTGAAGCTCCGACAATTCCCACTCCTGGATTCTGTTTTGGCCACTTTAAATGCTGTGGTCGATTACTACTTGCGGACTGTTGTCCGTAGTAGTGTGTTCGTCTCGAACGTTCATATTTGTCGTCTGTGTATTCGCCGTCTTTGTGCTGGTGTTTTCATATAAATAAACGTTTTTACTGAGGTCTGTTGATTGTGTCTTCACAACATGCGCCCACCATCATAAGCAATTTCAGTGAGAATTTTTCCTATCAGTATGTACTGAGATCAATAATTGGGGCTACATGTTACCCTGGATGTCTAATCCTCTTTTGCATAAAGATGGAAATTTCCATCATAACATTTCATGAACAAAAAGTTGTACTTTGAACAGGTATACTGTAAAGTGGTTGTTAATGACAACTTTTTTCAGGATTACTTCGTAATAAAGAACGTAGCTGTCAAGAAAAAATCAAATGTCTTAATCATTATAGAGGATTTGAACTTATCATTCCTCTGTTTGCTGTGGTTGAAAGAAAGGTGCTATTCTTGAATATTTTTATATAACTAATCTAAGATTATTATTATTATTATGCTAATAAAATTGGTAATAAGTGGGGAAATTTGGAAGACAATGATGATTTTGAACTGAGCTTAACACGTAAATTTGCAAGATGGATATTTCCATCATATTGTTTATAAATTATATAATAATTAATATAAACTATATTATATATTCACACAAGGATTTTTTTAAACATTTTTCCTTTATTCTAGAGTATGAATTACTTCAACCTGATTTATTTCACACACAAAAAAGTCATAGAAAAAATCATACACAGAAGCAATAAAACTTCCAGACGGCTCCTTGTGGTATAGTTTCTAATCACAATAGCTATTTTTGATTTAATGATAATACTATCAGCGTTTTCTCTTATTGGGAGGCATATTGTATCTGCAGCACAGTAATTGGTTAACTTTATCTTTTAATAACGATCTTTTAAATAGTTATTTTAAATTTACGATGCATTTTAATAACCGCAGAAAACTGCATAGTAATTCCCTTAATCTGTTTTAACTGTGCTGAATTACGAAAAAAAATCCGTAGTCCTTCAAGTTCTATGGAAATAATAATACATTAATACTCTTGTAGAATAATTATACATTAATACTCTTGAATAATTATATTTTTACACAGAATAATTATATAGAATAATTATATTTTTACACAGAGAATGCTTAGAGGTAGATTCAATAATCGAAATGTGTAATCACATCTGCAATTAAATAATTAGAATAATGGAAATGCGTATGTTTGATGAAAGATTCGTTTCAAGAATAAATGTTTCATTTTCAGCTTTCAAAATGTTTTTAATTTCAATTTTCTACCCTTTTCAGAAACATAATTTAGTGACATGGTTACTGATTTTCATAATATTGTATGAAAATTCTCGATGGAAGCTTTTTAAAAAGTTGATCAAACTTTTTTTTAAAGAAAACTCCACATATAAGAGGTAATTTATTTTAGGAAACGTTTTTAATGGATTTTCATTTATAAAATGAGCATTATTTTTGCATTATTAATTTTTCAGGATATTTTTCAAGCCTTTCGTCTGATTGCTATTTCATTTTTTTTTCTAGACTTTTCGATTTTACATAGTATGGCAATAAATGAGAGAGTATTACATGCAATGCTATCCTCCAATGGAGATAAAATTAATATAAAATTAAATTCTCTTTCAAGGAAAGAATATTTGCAGATATCATGAAAAATATTTATCGATTTTTTAATCGGATAATTTCATTACAATAGAGGGTCATCTTAGGTAGATCTTACAAGAAAAACCTAAAGTGAGAAACGGTTTGAGAAGCAGATTCTTGAGTTTGGTCGTGTCGTTCGGCTGAACAATGCATATTGGTGAATGACTGAAAACAGCCAGAAGCAAAGATCTGAAGCAAAGAAGTCCAAAGTACATTTACTTTTTAAAAGCGATCTGAAACGTTTTGCTTCCTTCTTGGCGGAGATTTCATATTATTACTTCTTTACTAGTGGTGCTGATTTATCGAAGTTGAAGGAATTCTGTCCATCCATCTGGCCCGTCATTCATAACTTTTTCAGGCAAGTAATAGCCCTAGCAGGCAATTGACACATAGTTCTGAAAATAGAAAGCTATATCATTATCGTCCCATCGCAGGAAGATTCATTAAAATTCGGGGCCCCTTCCATAATCGGCCAACGGCACCGTCGCTCAGAATAAACAATTTATGCGGCTCGCCTATAAAATAGCGGAACCTGAACCATCGTTCAATTGTGGAACGCGGAGCGGAATGCGTTGTTTTGGGCCCGGCTAATGAGAAATCGTTTGCTCCAATGAATCGACTCTTACCTTCCTTAATAACTTGCTTTGCATTATCGTTCACAGTAAGCGAATGGAATGTTTGACATTCCCTCTAGCACGCTTCACGATGGATATATCTGTTGCTTCGCCTCCCAACCCCACTAGCCCATAAACTCTCCAGTCAACTGTAACGGATGGGGAGAGAGAGGTTCCAACACTTGGCGAGGGAACGTCCTTCGAATGGAAAGTGGTACGAAAGGCACTGAGAGATTTCCGCGTTAACCTGAAGGAAATAAAGGAATTTATTTTGGTCAGTCCCGTTAATCTTAGGTCAGTGCCATTGGCTTTGGACGCCGGAATTTCCAACTAGATATCGTTGGTGCCTTCAGAATTGAATCGTGCATGTAGCTTTCGATTTTTAGCTGCAGAACTTTCTATTATCAAAATTTTTGGACTAAAATCCTGAAATGGCAACAGAAGAGCTAGGATCAGTGACAGCTACTCTTGAAACTTCAAAGAAGAACACGGGCCTTTTGGGATAAATCTTGCCATTTTCAAAATAATCAACAGAGGAGAATGGTGAATCCGCATTTTTACTTCCCATACTAGAAAACTATTGCAACGGGAGTGTTGTTTATTACGTACTAGCCGCCTTTGGCGACCAGTCGGTTCGCCAATATTAATGCCAACTAAAGGGTTAAATCATTTTTATATATAACTTGGTCTCATAATAAATTTTTCAGCAAAATATTTTTAAGCTTCGAATTTCGATAGTCATAACTTAACTATTAACTACTTATACTATTATGTAGGCCTAAAACAGTCCTATCTTTGAAGTCCGCATCTCTCTCTGATTTTCTATCAGTGCACGTAAAATCCCCTTTTAAATTAAATTGAAAATGATGAAACTTCAATTAATGCAACGACCTCTTTACTCAATCTAAGCGTGTCTTTAAATAAAACTAAGAACTGAAAGCAGCATAGTCCGACATTGAAGTTTTATGTTCAATACAGAAATTGAAAGTTATAATTTTTTTATAATTTATAAGATCTCAAGGAATTATTCAGCAAAAATTTCACAGGTTAATTGAAACCTTCAGTTTTTCATTTTATTTTTAGATGTATATAAATGTTCTCAATAATATTTTTTTTAGGTTTATAAATAAATATATTTCAAAAAATTATGGTTTAAATTCCTTTGGTCTTATAGATTCATATTTGTAAAGTATTCTTAATTTTTCAACTTCTAAATAAATAAATAAGCATTTCTATCTTCTTCAAATCTGGCTGATTTATTCAGTTCTGAATATTGCAAGTTTAGAACAATCATCATTATCATAATCTAGACCAATTATTCTAGAGTAACCTTGAGTAGCTTCTTTGAGATCTTGATAAAGTGATCTAAAATCGCCAGTTTTTACCGTAATAGTTATATTGAAATTTTCATAGATCGATCAGCTTTGATGATTGATTTAGTTGATTGGATTTTATTTAAGGACTTATTTAATTAAAGACTTTTGTCTCAAGAATTTATTATTATTTAAGGACTTATTGTCTCAAGAATATTTTGTTGAATATGATTCACAGAGCAGATGATGTATGTAAAAATTTAATTCATCAGCATTTTTTCCCTAAATCTATAATTATATATTTTACTTGGACCAATTGCTAAGAGATTATTTATATCTCTCCCCAAGAAATTAAGAAATTAGATGTTGGGCTCCGATTACAGAAGATTAAGCCATATTTGCCTTAAATAAAATTGTTTAATTGGATTAGTAATATGTGTATAGTAAAATATCATAGAAAACGTTTCCATCCATTTATTTTCCAAAATTATCATGTTTCATATTTATTTCATTTTATACAGACACGTGCCGAAAATGACATTTTTATATGTTTAATTTGGAATGATATTTGATTTTTTTTTTCTTGTGAGGGAACACGATATTGTTTTGGAAGAAAGTTTTGATGTCTCTGAAATATGCGGGTAAAAATAGTTTTATATGCTTTTACAAATTTTGCATTGTTAATTATTACGTATGCTTGTTTGAAAGAAGATGCGTTTTTATTTCGCATGATTCATTAAAATGCGGAGAAAAATTACAATCACGAAGGTGAATTCTTTGATTCGCACAAAATATCTTCTTCACATTGCTTTTTGTTCTTCGTTTCTTTGAAATGACGTCATTTTAAAAGTTCGTTTGAGATTTCTTGCTTTAAAATAATTAATCTCGCTCTCAGAAGATTATCGTTTGGTGCTTTTCTAAAAATTCTTTTTCAGTTTTAACTGTCGCAGTTTTGTAATATATTTTTATTTTGTGCTTTTATTTATTTTAATTCTTTAATTGAATTATTAAATTTGATTTTGAAAACGATTTTCATTTTCATTTGTTGTTTAAAAAATATCACATTTCCTATTTAATTCATTTCATATAATCACGTGATGAAAATTGTATTTTTCGGTTTTATTTTTGGTATTAATTAATTTTTTAAAAAATCAGAACTTCTGAAAATGTGATGGCAACATTTTATTAAAAGTTGATTTTTTTTGAGATCCTCGAGATGATAAAATTTTATTATTATTTTTTTTTTTTGAGAAATAAATTGTTGAAAAAAATACTCTTAAATTAAATGTTTAAAAAATCATTAAAAATAGAGTTTTAATATATAAATCAAAACATTAGTATCAATGAAAAGCTAATTTTTTGTGCTTTGACTTGATGCAAAAATCAATTTTGTGCTGTAATATTTTCGGAAGTTATAGCGAAAAAACGTCAAAATTTGGCTTATTATTTAATTAATTAAAAGTTTAATTAAAAATTCAAAAAAAGGGCTCCGAGGTGCACATTCCCGGCACCCAAGGTATACATATACCAAATTTGGTAGCTGTAGGTCGAACGGTCTGGCCTGTACATCGCCAACACACACACACACACACACACATTGTGCTTTATTATAAGTAAAGATTACCTTTAACAGGCATCATACTTCAAAAGCTACGGATTTCTGCGGGAATCACGAATGGCTGTGCGATTTTTCAATCCAAAATTTTGCCATTAAGCAAAAGTAAAAGTTGATATTCACAGGTAGTGACAAGGCGGTGGTGCGCAAATGAATTTATAACCGTCCAAAATCCACCTTTGTGAAAAAAACATTTGGTACTGAAAAGGCTGAATTGAACGTTTGGATATTCAACAAGATCGATTTTTTGTTTTACAATCCATATAGTTTTGAGAAATCATCTCGACAAAATCACAGTATTGGGCGCTGTAGATGTCTTTTAGCAACGGGGGAAAGTGTGGTAGAATTTTCTTTTGAATGTAGATACCTATGATTGCATTGATTGATATAGAAAAGATATTCCCCCCTTTTTTAAGGGATGGGAAAAGGATATACTTATAACGTAAACTTATTTTTTTATTCTTTATAGTCATTAATTGGATATAAATTAAATACTGGGAAGCATAAAATCATGTTAATTTAACTTTTTTGAAATTTAAAATTTTTTCTAAGGTAATTTTTTTTCCAATCACTCAATTAGAGATAATAAAAGATTGGCTAAACAAATTACATTCATAAAAATGATAAAATAACTCGAATAAGAAAATTTTTCTATGAATGAAAATACCTGGTATATACAAATTTTTCATTACTTGTGCACGTTCGTGCGTGCGTGTGTATTAGCATTCCACATGCCTTGGAGAGTGAGAATGTAAAAACATGCCTTGGAGAGTGAGAATGTAAAAACATACCTTGGAGAGTGAGAATGTAAACTAAAAACACTTTTTTTTAATTGGATAGTAATTTCAATAATTGAAATATAACTTTCAAAAACTATTACATTATTTCCCAAAAATGAATTTTGAACTTTTCAAAATTTAAAAAGTTGTCTTTCGAAGTATACCAATTTAATAATCGCGATAATTGTTTAAGGATTTCGGTAATATTAAGCATATATTTACATGATTGCCAAGAATTTAAATCTTGTAATATTTTTAGCATTTACATCGTTTTATGAAATATTTAAGCATGTGATTTTGCACCATTACCTGAAAACTAAAGGAGAAGAGTTCTTTATAGTATCTGTTCATTATTCTGTTTAAAAAGTTTACAAGACAAATAAAAAAAGAAGTTATAATATCCCAATAGTTTTTGAAGGAGATTTTCTTTGTTTCAAAAGATTAACTACTTTCGCCTTTTAATTTATTTTGAATGATAAATATTGCTGAATATATTTATATATTCAGCAATGTTTATTATAAAGACTCAATTCCGGAAAAGGTTTCGTTTTACTCTCTCTCTCTCTCTCTCT
>JAOUZG010052945.1:1599519-1644065 GCA_026289955.1 Argiope argentata
ATATATATATAATCCGTCATAGGGCAAAGGAGTTTCTAATAAATGTATTCCTTCTTAATATAACTATCTCTAAAATTCCGGTAGTCCTCTTCGCTTTTTGTCTCCAGAGAGGTAGGTCACTGATCTCGCATCCATTTAGCCGCCATTGAAATATTTGGAAAATTCTTTATCTTAAAGATGAAACTAACATTGCAAAAAAGTAATATTGCAGATTCATGACAATGTGGTAGTTCTCTATCCCGTATGTGTGTTTGTTTCCGAAATTTCCTCTTGACGTTCCCCTGAGAAATTCGGAGTTGCGTGTAGCTCTCTTAAATGAATAGTTGAAGAAAAAGAAAATGCCAACACTCCACTGGCGTAAAATGATTAGGAGCTTCGGACTTTCGAAACACAAATCATAAAGATATGCTAGTATATTTAAGACGATTGGTCTGATTTCGAATGGCTGAAATATTAAATAATATTAAAAGAAGAAAGGTGAGAAAAAAGAATTTTCTTTTTCAAGTTCAAGAACAAAATCAAACGAATTCTTTAATAGTACAGAAGAAAGCTTGAAGTGCATGATGAACGCTCATTCTTACACTGGTAAAATCTAAGTGATGTTGATATGTGCAACAGGCAAAGGACTTGTAACAGAAGTCAACATAAAATAAGTAATATAAAAATTAAGTCAATGAATACTTAAGTCAACAAAGAAAAAATTTATTTCCTTTACTTTTTATTAAATAATAATTAATATAAATAATTGATCAAAAATTGATGTCTGGCCAAAACAAAATCAAGTCCGTATCCGTTGAAAATAAATCAGAACAGACTCATACGACATTTGAAGCCACGCAAACACGGGAATTTCCTATGCCAGTTGGAGTAACGCAACACAATTTAGAAATTTTTAATTTTCTTTATTCTGTATTATTTTAATTCGAAAATACTACAATATGAATCCGAAAAAATCGATATTAATTTACAATGTTTAATTTTAAAGGCATCAAGCATTAAGAAAATGAACAGAATCTTTTGAAATAATCGACCGAACGCATGTTAAGAATAACTTCATTAGCGTGGGGGGAGGGGAAAATAACTGAAATCTTACTCATTTGGCGGTAAGGAAATGAAGAGTTTTGGCAACAAAGTTAGTTTTTAATTAATAAATAAAAAATTAAGGAAGTAATGTTTGAAAAAACTAAATTAACATAAATTTGAACTATATATATATATATATATATATAAACATTTTAACTCAGAACTGTATTGCTAAACTTCTAAAGAAATAGAATCACATCATCATATCTACAAAAAGAGAAAATAAAAGTTTTAAATATTATTAAAAATTTCTTCTTCCGCCCTTCTATTCATGAAAAATTTGATTTAATTTGTGTTAATCTTCACAAATTTGCATCAGAGCGAAAGAAGCATTGAAATTTTACATGTTTTGCTAGTTTTAAATGATCCAGAGATGTTGCGCAATTTTGAGCATTTAATTAAATGGCGAAGGTGTTTGCTAAACTTCTTATAAACCTGTTTACTTGCAATCGCTTTCATTATGTTAGAGTGTGTTTAGTCTAGATTCTGCCAGGCAAGAGTCATCTCGTGTGGTGTACCTTTTTGCTAATCAAAGGACAGATGTCTCCCTTTTTCAAATTCAGAAGTTAATGACAAACTACATTTATTGCCTGATTTCTTTGTAATCAATGGGCCTTTAGTCAAATTCTATTTTACCTGTTTATCATGACCCATCCATTTCATCAGTTTCATTAATCAGTTGCAGAGGCAAGTGATTCACAGGTGCGAGTGCCAAAACAGTTCACTGTTACTCGCAGCGGGGCCGCTCAAAGAGTCTTATTTTATAGAAATCTAAAAACGATTTATATCTTCAAAATGAATCCATTTTCAACTTGCTCCTGCAAACGGTAATTCGGCAACAATCTGTCTTTGGAATGCGTACATCATTCTTACTTCCTTGACAATGCTGACGTGTGACGCGCTTCTTTGCTTATTTGTAAACTCTAAATTAAGTTAAACTATTCCGTTAAGTTACTATTCAACAGGTACCCAGCGAAGGATAGGAGTTTATAGACTTTTGCCTAGACACTCATAAACAAGTATTCTGATGACGCGCTTCTTTGGGAATTCTGTGACAAAAAAGCATCTCGATGGCATGTCTCTTCACCGCAAGTGGTTAAGAAGTCGACATAAAAAGATGAGCACTGGGGGTTGGAGATTAAATTACACGGTCTCCGATGCCACCACTCCCTTCTTTGCCGTCTAGCATCGATACACGGGCTTTTGACTTGTGTAGAACATCTAGACTTAATCTGAAAATTTGAATCAATTCGGTAACACTTTACGTAGACTTCTTTTTCCTAAAGAGTTGACATCCGAATACATACCCTTCATATAATAAGCACTGCTGCAAGATTTTTCTCTATCTGTCATCAGTTCTAGCTAATCCAAATGGAAATTTCATAGACTTAGTTTTAGATCAGATATTTTACGGATTTTGAGGTCAAACATAGAAATGAGGTTCTTAACACATTAAAGGCGAAGATCTTGACGAAAGTATGCTTGGTAACGCGGCGACCGTCTCACCTTGTTTTTTTCCTAGAGCGGGCGATATTTTGTGTAGTCATAAAAAAATTTAGACTTGAAAAAGTTTATTTAAAGGCTTAAAACTACAAGAAATATTAAAAAAGGACTACACACTAATTACAATGTAGCGCAATGCCGCTGCAAACAGTACTAATACGCCTCCCGCCTTTAAGCTACAGTCGAGATAAATCTTAGTACTCCGACTCCCACCTTTAATGTGATAATAGAACGCAAAATAAAAAAAACACGAATCCTTAAGCTCGAAGCAAAGGGAATTAAATCTATAAGTAGTGACATGAACTCTGAAATGTTAGCTTTATCACTAACGGACGTTCTTATTTCGTTCCCAACAAATTGTGACATATAGTTTTTAAGAGTACTATGTGTGTCTTGTTTCCATACCACCTGATAAGATCAACTACAGAAACTTTTCATGCAAAGGCAAAAAAAAAATGCTTTAATTTATAAGCAATACTCGAAGCAATTATTTTAACCAGACTTGTAAATGGCATAAAGTGAGAAATTAGCGAGAACTTTCAGTATTGTTTCATTTTTTTTTAAGAATGATGAATTTTACACTTGAAAAAAATGAGCTTTTGTAAATGGTAGCCTATAAATCGGTATCATTTGTTTCATATTTCCCAGTTATGGAACTACAAGTTGACATCTAGTAATTTATCAGTTGATAAGAAAAAGAGTAATCAAGATTTTAAAAAATAATTAATTTTATTAATAAATTTATTTTTTATCACAAAACAATAAATTTGAAATCGCTACATCAAAATAATTTTATAAAGAAACCATGCATAATATCATCAACATAAACGATTCATCTCGCGAAGTTATTTTTAGAGTCCAAATTATTCACCTGGATAATATATTGAGAAAAAAAAAGAATATTATAGAATGAATCTAAAAGCTGTAGATTATATGGTGGTATGGCTAATATTGTTCGTCGTGCCAATTTTCATTACTGCATATTGTTAAGAAGTGGCATCACAAAAAAACTATGAATTATTTTTGTTATAAAAACATCCCTGTTTAAAATTCGAAGAACTGCTTTACTATTATGTTTTCTTCTTTCAAGTTGAAAATATCAATAACTAAATAGAATATAAGTAGTCGATAAACTTTACCTAGTTCTCATTTGTTGTTGTTTCTTATGGCACTTACCACGGGCAAACTCGCTGAGGTAGTCAGCGATTTAAGCCTAATCAGTGTCTCTTTTGTAGTAATGCCAAGAGTACGACTTTTGCTACTCACTCATGACATTCGTTTGCACAGCCCCTATTTTACAGGGAGGGGGCACATTCACACAACTCACAGATAACAGAAGAATAACCATGCTCGAAACGGGACTCCCAGATGACGAGGTAGACGCGCTACCCCTATGCCAGGACAACGGCTCATTTCTTGATAATAGTGGTAAGCCAGTATTATCGTAATGATTCACTCTGCATTGCTATTGTAACGCGAAAACCCGAATTTTCCTTTCAAGCTAAATGTATGAGGAAAAAAAAGTGCCTTTTTTATTTCTGATAAAAACAAGACGTAAGTAATCTGTTCAATTTATGTAACGTTTCGTTCGTAAAAATATACGAAACTACATTTTACGTTCTTTTATCAAAATTATTTTCATAATTTTGCTAGCATTTGGGCGTTCCAAATGCATTCTTTCCCGTTCGATGTTGAGCCAAGTTTGACCTCACGAGAAATTCGACTCGAATATCCGTAGAACCGTGAAATCTTTACATATTTAAATCAATCTTCTTATTCCTGCTACTACATCACATAGATCAGTAAGGTGAAAGAAGCCGGCGACATATACAGTAAACACCGATAGCCACGAATTTACTGCCCCGTAACTAATTAATGTTGTGCAAATGATTAAGAAGTTAATGGGCGCGTAATCTTCCTTTTCTATTTCCCGGTTGTTGTTGTTTCACCCTAAGATTGAATACAAGGAAGTTCACATCCATTTGTAATCAAGTTCATGTTT
This sequence comes from Argiope argentata, assembly GCA_026289955.1. NCBI lineage: Eukaryota > Metazoa > Arthropoda > Arachnida > Araneae > Araneidae > Argiope > Argiope argentata. The sequence continues at coordinate 1,604,108 of JAOUZG010052945.1, forward strand.
TTTTTTATTATCTTCGATACAATTTGGTTTTAAAGGCGAGCATGAAAGGTCAAGCATAAAAATTCTCCAAATTATAAAAGTATACTCAAATGCATTATTATTTATGTAGGATATCCCCCGGAACTATTTTGTTTAACCGTCAATTTAGCTTTCATTTTTTTCTTTTATCAAATCCGATTGTGGATGTAATTCAAAAGGAGAATTGTAAAAGGTTAGATCATTTCCCAGAGGACGATAATTTTAATTAATACAACATTCCAGAACAACGCCACCTATCGAGCTATTGAAAAACTGTCACAATTAATATTCAGGCAGAAGCACACTAACCACCGCATGATAAAGGCGTTTCCACGCGTCAGCGTTTCCCGCTCGCAAATCTACGCGGTAATATGTTTTCAGTCACTTAATGCTTTTTTTTATTTCTAACGTTCCCCTAGAGGAAATAATCTAACTTTCTGTTTGTTTATTATCTTCATGTTTTAATCCATTTAATATTTAATATTTCCCTGCAAATACCACCTTGTAAATTTTTTCCTTTAATAAATTCTTTTATTTTTTAAAAAGAAGTCCCTTCATCTTTCGTTTGCATTATTTTATCTTAGTTTAGACCTGAACCCATAAATATTAAAATACCCCTAGATACCACGCCACTAAAACCCCACTATCTGAAGAGTCTAATATTTTTGGAAGATTTGGTTAGACTCCCTCACTTATTATGAAAAATTTTGAACTTGAGAATCCCGTATTATGTAGTTTGACTATAGAAATCGCCATATTGGCGAAAATATTCCTTTGCTCTTTTTGATCGGCTTTACAACCGATAAGAGTTTTACTGCTGTTTACTTCTGATGAAATATTATCAAAAACATTTGGTAAAAAATTGATGAAGTAGATTTAAAGTAAGGAAAGATGGTTTTTGCCGATATATCAGCCATTGAATAACCCATCCATTGCTATTGCATCAAATTTCTGACCAAGACTATGGCGAAAATTCAATCCGTGATGCAAGGAAAGTTATACTGTCATCTGAAAGAGAAGTTTAATTTTATATCTGATGCTTCATTCTAATACGACAGAAGAGAAAATTGTTTATTTACATATTTATAAGTTAGGTAAAAGCAAAAGTAAATAAAACAACGCCCTCTAGAGAAGAAGAGCAAATTATTGTAATCGTGTATATTTTTTCTAATTTAATAATCGAACTCCATTGGACAATAAACAAGAACAAACGAACTTTTTAATGGCGCAGGACTATTGAAGTCGATTGTACTTGGCGAGAGCTGCTGAATTACGGCGCCAAGGGCCAAAAAAAGCAATATAACACGTTTCAGCCGACTTTGAAAGGGGAGGAGGGTGAGAAAAATGGCTAAGTCAGGCACGCGCGCGATGAAGCGAAAGATGATAGATGCTCATCACACGCTTATGAGGCCCTGTTACAGGAATGAGGGGGGGGGAGAGTTAATAAAAAGAAGAGATTGTGTTACGCTTCCTGACCTTTCACTTATGCTGTCATCTGAAGTTGATGTGCGATGTTCAGACACCAGTTGCTGCAGAGCGCAATCGTTTCATTTGGGAACAATTTCATCTCCACTTGAATCTCTCCCCTCCCTTTCTCCCAATTCAACTCGAATGGAATTAATTCATTTGAAGTAGAAACGCGACAAAATCAACACTACGAGTGTTAAATATGTAACTAAATGTTGCACTGCATGAGAGAACAAGTGTGTGGCCGTTGTTGATATGTTACGCTGCCATTTTGAGTCATTTCATGTTTTCTTGTAATTATTAACCTTCAGATTTTGATAAAACTCAGCATACCAGATCACCATCAAAGTAAGTTTTAAGGTACGTTTGCCTGTGGATTTGGTAGCTGAAAAGCGCAATGGACCACAAGAATAAATTCGTTTTTATCAAAAAATAATTAATCAGAATTACAGATTAGCAAATTATGGTCAATGACAGTGGCCCCATTGACGGGCATTTCAGCACGATTCCTCAAAACTGCAAGGTCCATTAGATGCAAGAAACTGAGTACGTATTTTCTGGTTAGAATTATAAATACCTATCCAATTTTGGACTGTATTACTTAAAGGGTTGACTATCGATCTGAAAGCGTATTTGTGCTCGATTGCTCAAAAATGCAGAGATTTGAATGGAGTGCAGATGACAGTATAATTGCACATATGTTTTCAATATCAAACCAACCATCGTGTAGGATATTTAAATACACATTCGATTCGTTTTATAGCTTAATGTAAAATGAGTGCTGAAGTGACGAGGAAGTAGAAAGAACATTTTTCTAAGTAGAGAAATGCATTGCAATTTTATTTCAAGGTGTTTAAATTATAAAGCTAGTCCGAAAAAAAACCCAACTAAAATTTCAGAAAGCGGAAAGTTTGGAAATAGTTTTAAACAGAACAGATCAAATTAAGTTTCATTTATATTGGGAAAAATGAAGGAAAGGTAGTGGGGAAAAAAAGCTTTCCTAATTGAGCTAAAAGTATTCTGTCATTAACTTTAACGTGCAATCCACAACAAAATTGACAGGGGGGGGAGGCTCAATTCGGAGAACAGGATCACTTTTCATTCCATCTTGGCCGGGCTATTTGCATGATGAGCGGCTCATCAGCGCTCGGTCGCTAATTACTCTAATGCCAGCGTCATTTAACTGCTGTGACATCTACTTAACACAGATCGGAAGCATGTTTATCGTTTACAGAATTCGGAGTCTTTCGGACATTAGGAGGAGAAATGTGTTCCGACTATCATCGCTCTCGTTCCGAGTGATAATGCAGACAGAGTGTGCACAAATAACTTTTTGCAGCTTCCCCCTCTCCACACAAACACACGTGTGTTCTTGATAGAGGATGAACACCTATCTATGTATGAGAGGGAGAAACTATCTAAAAAGTTAGTGCACTATAAATTCATCTCAGTTTTTTGGAATGAGGTTTTTGGAGTCAACAAAAAATCCTTTGGTGAAAAATAAAAATCTTATTATCTGCACGAGCATCTCAAAAAAAATTAGGTTTTAATAACGTGTTGCCATCACATTTACAAAAGCTTTGATTATTTTTTTAAAAAAAAGTCAATGACTACAGCAAATAAAACCTAGAAAAGTATTATTTTGAGCACGCGATTGTATGAAATGAAATAAATAGAACATGTGATATTTTTTTTAACAATAAATGCGAGACAAAGTTTTTTTGGATCGTTTGCAATACCAAAATGACTAATTCGATGAAACAATCAAAATGAATAAAAATATAATTTAACTTCTAAGAGCACGTGATGCTTGGCCATTTAAGAAATGATGTCCTGACATGATACATTGAAATAAGCATAGAAGATTTCATTTTAATCTTTAGTTATTTATTTTTGTGTTGACAATATTCAATATTTATATACGAAACATGCGAGATAGCAAAAAATTTGATACATCTCTGACAGCACAGTCCTGATTTGATTCAAGACATGGTTTTTAACTTTTCTTGAATATCTGGATTTGCACCTTATTTTGAAACAACGCTTGGGTTACTTTGCAATACAGCCTCCCTTCAAACCCTCCATAGCGAAACTAATCATGATGTTTTACGGTCTGCTAGCACGGCTGATGTTAGGTCCTATAAGACTAACATAATGCAAACATTTCTGAATTTCTTGGAATACATTTCCTAATGTGTATTCCTACGAAATGTGAATGGCGACTGCCCTTTAAGGGTTTAAAAGTTCTTGCCTCACGCATCGAGGTTTCAAGGAAGGGTCCAAACTATTCTTCGCATTAAAGGCGAAATAACGATAATATGAGAAGATTTGTTAGATGAGGACATATTTAAAAAATTTTTCCCCACACTGCGGGATCCAACTGCAGTTTCAATACTTGCAGTTGGGAAAAACAATCTTACAATGCAACCAGTACTCTGTTATCTCACGGAGAACAGGTTGGTGTAAATAAACACATTTTTTGAAAAATTAAAATTTTCACCTTTACGATAATGTTATTTTGAGTGAAAAAATACGTATATCAGCCCAGACGCCGTTCTTCCATGGTAAGATGTGTGTTCTCGTGTTAGAAGGCGAGATTTCTCCCCATGTTCTTTGTGATTTCGAAGGACTTCAATGCAATCGCTTCAAATGACGTTACAATCAAATGGAACATGCTATCGAATGTCCAACCACTCGATCACTTAGACAAAATTTTGGCATCACCATTTTTTTATATCCTTTATTTATTTTGCTTTATGAGAGAATTATGTATAATTATACTATCTTGGTGCAACGTTATCAACTCTGCACCCTAAGATAAAACGCACGTTTTAATGTATCGTCCGAAAAGCCAGAGAATAATTCGAATGCTTACTTTAATTCAAATGAATTCATTTTAAATTTGTGTCAGAATGCCTTTTCTTAAACTATTCACAGCAAAAAGAAATAACTAATCAACTGAATCAGTAATCGATAATCTACCAGAATAATAAGAATGTTTACATTTTGAATTGAAAATATTTCTAAATTTAAGTTTTAAAAAGAATAAATGCTGCAGGCGTATTAAAAATAACTTAAAATTACAAAATGTTCCTCTATCATTTTTTAAAAATTATTCCTACACTTCTTGGATTTTTATATTCAAACTATGATGAAAGGTAATTTATAGCATTGAAGCTAATTTTTCAACTATCATACCAAATAAATAAAGGAGAAGAATGCCTGAATTGTAAAAGATATGATATTTGAAAAATTACGAGGTCAATTCGGGAAGTAACTGCCGTTTGGTTGTGGCGCTGGAAGTACGGTTCGGAGCGCCATCAATCGAATGCACGAGCAATCTGGGATTCAGTAAGCTTCCAGAGGGAGAGGGAGAATGTTGCAGGGCCGAATGTTTGCCGATTACAGCGTGGCAAAATGTGTGTCGCCATAGAAAGTCCCGCGAAATGTTAGGTGCGAGGAGTGATAAGATTTCTTTTGGCCAAAAAAATGTCAGTAGCGGATATTCATCGTGAATTGTGCGCCGTGTACCGCCCAAACATCATGAGTGAAGGTGTAGTGCGTCAGTGGGTACGCTTTTTCAAGGACGGAAGAACAGACATCCATGACGAATCACGGAGTGGAAGGCCGTCTGTAGTGAATACTGATCTCATCAAAGAAATCGATGAAAAAATTCATTTGCTCCGTGACTTCACAATCTCCCAACTTTCAGAACACTTTCCAAACATTTCTCGGACAGTTTTGTATGAGTCAGTTACGGTAAAATTAGGCTACCGGAAGTTCTGTACTCGATGGGCACCGAAAATTCTCACGGAGAACCCCAAAACCAGTCGAATGGGCGCTGCCTTAGAATTTCTTTCCCGGTACCACACGTATGGAGAGGAAATTTTAAACAGAATAGTGACTGGTGACGAAACTTGGGTAGCGCATGTGAATGCGGAGACAAAGCAACAGTCTATGGCTTAGGATCATACCGGTTCTCCAATCAATCAGAGGAAAGACCTTTAAACTTTGTTAGTGAGGAAGCTGATGGTTACCGTCTTTTGAGATGCTCAAGGCATCTTACTCCTCGAATACATGGAACGTGGAACAACCATCAATTCCGAAGTTTACTGTTGCACGTTAAAGAAATCGGAAATAGCCATCCAAAACAAACGTTGCGGCCTGCTGAGTTCTGAGGTTGTGCTTCTGCACGATAACGCACGTCCTCACACAGCAGTAAGAATGTGAGAGGTTTTGAGCAAGTTCAAGTGAGATATGTTTCCCCATCCTTGCTACAGCCCAGACTTGGCTCCTTCTGATTACCAACTGTTCACTGCAATGAAGAAGTGGCTTGGGGGACAGTATTACGCTGACGATGAAAAACTTAAAAGCGCAGTGACGCATCGGTTGAATCGCATAAATTGGTAAAACGGTGCGACAAGTGTCTGAATAATGGCGACGACTAGGTTGAAAAATAGAGGAGAGCTGTACCTTTGATATGAAAATAAATTGTTTTCCTCTGTGCTGGTTTGTTTTATTTACAGTGATTCAAAGGTTACTTTCCGAATTGCCCTCGTATAAATGAAATAGTTCGCTTAAACTACATTATTCAAAGTTGAAATCCAAAATTTGCTTCAAGGAATAACTCCGTAAGATTGATAGAATATAAAGAATCTATAAGAATTGATAAAAAAATATAATCTTAATAGAATTTTTGGGGTTTATTATCATTTATGATTTTTTTCTCAGTTTTTCTGCATATCTTTCTGGATTTTTTTTCTCTGTTTTGTTTTGTACATTTTTATGTTGGATTTAACTCACAATTTAATTTCATGTATGGTCTGATTCTACTCTGCATCGTTGACAGTAGTTTTCTTAAGTCGATCATGAAAGGGAAGAAGAGATAGGATCAAGAAAAGCATTTGATATTTTCCTTAAAAATTAATAAGATTCGTTCTCATATCTAGTCACTTTTTTTAAACATAATTTGCTTCTTCTTTGTCAGTATGATATCTTATAACTCATTTCTCCAAATTAAATGTTTATTCCAAACAAGTGAATGGAATGTGGTTTTTCGTTTGAGAAAATAAAATATGATTTTAAATTCTCACAATATTTGTGGCAATACATATGTAAACAGCTCAAAAAAAAATATCTAGATATATATGTGGTAGTCTAACCAAATCTTCCAAAAATGATAGACTCTTCAGATAGCGGGATTTAACTGCCGTGGTGTCAATGTTTTTAAAAAATAATTACGAGTTCAGTTTCTAAACTAAACTAAAATAATACAAAAAAGGATGAAGAGACTTCTTTAAAAATTAAAAGAATTTATTTAAAAGGGGAAAATTTACAAGGGGGAGTATTTACAGGGAAATATTAAATAGACTGAAACATGGAGATATTAAACTAACAGAAAGTTAACAGATTATTTCCTCGAGGAGGACGTTAGAAATAAAAAAAATAAACATTATGTGACTAGAAACATATTACTGAGTAGCTTTACGACCGAGAAAAGCTGACACGTGGAAAAGTCTTTATCGTGCGGTGGTAAGTGGGCCTCCGTCTCATAATTAATTCTGACAGTTTTTCAAAAGCTCGATAGATGGCATTGTTCTGGAATGTTGTATTAATGAAAATTATCGTCCTCTGTATATGATCTAACCTTTTACAATTCTCGCTTTGAATTACGTCTACCATTAAATGTTGATAAAAGAAAAATTCAAGGCTCAAATGATGGCTAAACAAAATATTTTGGGATATGGGGAAAATATATGGGATATCCCATCTATCTAGCTACATTATTATTATTATTGTTATAATAAAAATAATTTCTTTTTTTTCTTTGTACATTTTGATATTTGTAAAAATTAGTTTTCTCACCTTAAATATTCTCTTTTTAATTAACTAGAAATATTCCGCTTCTTTTTATGAAAAAATAGAATTACTAAATTTCGTCCGAGAATGCTTAAGGTTTAGTCTTTACACGTTGATAAAAATAGGTATTTTGCTGTCGAGTAGACTGAAGCAAACGCGGAGAAAAAAAATCCTTCAACGTCTTTCAAAAGCTACGGGTAGAGGGTGATGGAAACAAGAAGACGAGCAAAATGAAGGGGGGAGGGAAAGGGGCAAAGCCGAGTAAGAGAACTGCCCGGTGATACCCCCTCTCCCTTTTTAGGAAATTAATTTCCTAAAGTGTTGAGTAGCTGGATTCATCGAAATTCATAGCTTTCCCCCTCCTGCTTCCGATCTGATTGACCTTCAATGACCTCGGTACAACAATGACAGCGTGTGGCACCCCAGTCACGTGCTGCCTTTTCCGCATATGTTGGGGACGATGTGGATTGGACCGAACATTCTGATCTTAATAGAATAGAAGCAATTGTACCTGCTCCTTAACTGCTATTGCAAATGCGTTTCGAACAATTAAAACAAAGATAAGTTAGACGGTAAAAGGAAATAAAGTATTAATCCTCATTACTACTATTCTCCACTGATCCGGATAAACGATGAACAAAAATAAATAAATAAAATAAGATAAAAAATGAAATTTTCATTCTCCTTGCAAGATAAGTTATGCCGAATTCATTCTAAACAAAATTGCCAAAGATTTGGACACAAGATAACATGGGCAGAATGTATATATATTATTTGATGTGTCCGATGTATTCATTCTTGTATAATAACTTGACCTTTCAGCGAAAGTGCCCTCTGTATTAATAATAATATAATGAAATCCTACTAACATTTCTTCGATATACTGTAATAAAATAGAAATTTCAAGGAGGTAATCACTAAAATTAAGCTGTATTTGATCAGATGCAAATGAGTTTTTTCATATACACTTACCACATCAAAGCCTGGTTCTGTCTTCCTTTTCAAGTTTCACTCTAGCTCGTATCGTGAAAGTAAGGTGATAATGACTCAACATATTCTCTCTTTCGAAAGAATATGTTGAGCTAATAACACCTCAAAAGTTTGCCAGCTTTCGTAGACATTTCCTTCTCAGTAGTCTTTACTTTTTTTTTTAATTCTGTGTCGAATGAATAAGGTAGTTTAATTTTTTATAACAATTATTTCTTAAATAACAAAAATGAAGATTCATAAATTAGCTGTTAATTGAATTCTGAAGTTATGCATTGCCATTAGTTAAAACACAGAAATATTCAAAATGGCAAATGCTCTAACATAGCAAAGAACGAGGGAAAAACGAATAACTGTTCTGTTATTGCAAATATGAAACAAGTCCACTTAAGCATAGTTGTATAAAATATTATTTTTATTTTTGACTTTTAACCCCTTTCAGTAAGATTTACTAATGAAAAGTTGTGCATGAAATAACCAACTGGTTTTTATTTCAGAAAACTTAGTTTAGTTCATTATTCTTTCATATTATTAATTAAAATTAGGCCATTGATACGGATATAATTGTAATTCTTAATTCAGCATTTCTTCAAAAACTTCTAATGTCTTCGGATTAGCCTTTGGTTTTTGCATTTATGCCAGAAACTTCTGTAAGGTTTTTTTTTTAATTTCAGACACATTATCAATTTCCTCCCAAATTCATTTTTCTGATAATGTATCTGATTCCAGAGCTTTTTCTAAAATCCCTCATTAGTCGCTTAGTACGTTTTCGTCTTGGTAATATTTCATTATCACTGGTAGTATTGTCAGTCGGGATGGCCTGGTTGGTAGAGCGTTGGGCTCGTATTCCTTAGGTTACGAATTAGAACTCACAGGCCAAAAGATTCCCCAAGTGTGTGGTAGCTGGCGCTCGTAAAATCGGCCATGGTTGGAAAGTCCTCCATGGAGAGAGTAATACCACTGGGAGTGATCGCTCTCTGTTCCATGTCTAAATTACGATTTGAGATGAATGAATAAATTTGTATGATAAATATCCGCCCCCAAAAAAGGGTTGTGACGTGTATGTGGCTAAGTCGTATTCTTGGCCCTAGATGGCGCTACTAAAACAGAGACGCATTTCTTAGGCTTAACATCTGCTAATCGTATCCGCGGGGGCTTGTCCGTGACAAGTGCTATGAGTCACAACACAAGAATGAAATACACGGATTCGCAATAATTTGGGCGGACTTGTGCCAAGTCAATCTAACCACAAACAATATGTGGTAGTGATTTACGATATCAACTCAAGTAAAAAAAAAGTGCTCCCGGATTCAAAACACTAGAAATTTTAAACCAAATGTATAATTATATTCAACAGTAACTTCAGTCTCATGACGAGGGTAATTCGTCATTGTGCTGTTTGGCATGAAAAACCAGTCATGAGCAGTACTCGTCATTTTACCGGAAGGGGTTAAACATATCTAGTGTTGCAAAATTAGATTTAAAATTCAGCAATTTTTATCGTAATAATGAAGGTGTATTTAATTTTAAGAGATCTTTTTCTATTTTATTAGACGATAGTATAAAGACACAAAAGAAAATTTCAACATGCTCTTTCAATGAAAGAAGCTTTTTTTTGGCCATCGGAAACATGTGCGCATCTTGCTTCTGGTACTTTTGTGCGTGCGTATGCGCTGTTGAGAAGCTAACAACTTCGTGACCCATTAGAGAGTGTTTGGCTCTTTGTTTCTACAGAGAAAACTTTCAACAATTTCACTCATACAATTTGTTACTTTAGGAAATGATATTCGAGGCAATGACCGATCCCAAAAGTATTTTATAAGAAAAAGGGTAATAAATTTGGGACACATCGTAAAATTTTCTGCCCTTGTCATGTTTAAAATTGATCGAATAATCGTTGCTTTAAAAGAAAAAAAAACATTAGGAATAATCCGACCTTACGTTTTGTGTGTGCACCTATTCGTCAGTAAAGAAATTCGTAAAGAATTTCTTGGTCAGGTAGCTAGTTTTATACAGTCTATGAGTAAAGCAAGTTTTTCCTAGTATCTGAAGATTCGAGATTTGATCCAAATTAAAACAACTCTTGAACTGAAAGTCTTTTTGTTTCTTCGGCCGCTTTCTATTAAATATTAAAATTTAATTCATTTTAAATATATTTTTTCTAAGTTGAATTTTGAGCTGATATTAAATGGCACTATTCTAATCTTTTTAGTTTGCGAGACATCCACCACCTTCCCCACTTTTAACTATCGTATATTCATGAGGAATGAAGATAAATTATTACGACTTATTGGGTTGCCACTTTTTGAAATGTATTTGATGGTCTAAATGAGATCATAAATGGTTGTCAAAATGATTAATGTTAAAATGTCAAAATGATCAAAAATGATTAATGTTTCCATCATAAATAGTAACATTGGCGTCACTAATTCTAGATCTTTTCTTTTCCTTTTTTTTTTTTTTTCGTTTCATTTCAATTTTTAAAAGCACTATCTTCGTGGTTAGAACGATTTATAAGAAAATCAGGAGGTGGATTCTGCAATTTAAAAAAAATAAAATAGTATGATAGATTATTTTTGTATAAAAATTAAGGACAGAGTGAAACATGGTAGAATAAAAAAGCATGGAAAATAAAAAAAAGCATGAGACATTGCCTCACCAAATAGGAGACGAGGGGTTAAATGATCAGGGAAAGCAGTCTATTCTATTATGAGACCTTCCTGATTCGCACAATCAAGAGCCTGAAGTACAGACGCTGGATTTAGTATGAAAAGAATCCCAAATATGAATCAAAAGCTTCCGATTAGTGCGCACAATGAACGCGAACACCCCACCGCAACACTCCTCACCTGTCATGAAAAGAAATGAGCAACATCCACTCGCCAGATATCATTTCATATTCCTCGAACTTGACTCATCGAACCGGTAATTGAGCGGAGGGTTGCTGGTAGAATCCCCTCCTCTCCCCCCATTGTCGGGACTCGGGTGACAACACTGGGACAAATATGCGAGCGACAACAATAGGATGCACCCCCAGGAACAGATGACTCCGATTACAGACCAGAAGACAATGCGATATGGAACGGTCTGCTACGCAAACTTCGAGAGCCGTGATTTATGCGACTCGTTTTTTTTTAACACAGCAGGGATGAGTGTCAGAAATGCAATGTATAAAGGTTTAAAAAAAAGGAAATTGGCTCTGATTGCGAGGCCCGAAGAAGAAAGAGAAGTGGGATCGAGTGAAATGGTGGGTGAAAAATTATATCATTCTTCCGTTTTGGGGATGGGTGAAGGCTAAATTTCATTAAAATCTACAAAAGAAGAAAAAAGACAAAATATAAAAAAAAGTTCGATTATGAGGAACAGATTCACCTAATTTATTTCGGCAACCCGACACCAGAATAAACCTTTTGTTTGGAGGATGTTCGTTGTTTTCGAGAATAAAGGGGAAATTAAGAAGTTGTCAAACTTCGGATATGATGTTGCAAAGAATATTAGATTTCGTACATCCTGTCCAAAAAGTTATCCGCTGAGAGACAATAGCGTTTTATGTGCTAAGCAGCCGGTTATAGAAGCATATATTTACCATGTCAAGGAAAATATCTTTCTGAAACATTTGCTTGAAACAACGGGAGTGTTCTCAACTTTCCCGTTTCAATCGCTGTTTGTATTAGCATCTGCGAAAATCAGGTTGTCATCTGGATGGCAATAGCACTCAAACCACAAGACCAGTTTATCTACGTCATTGCGTTTCGTAGTTATCGCATTAGCGAACTCAGAAATAGGCAAACTGGCATTCCGTCAGCATTAGGTGCATGATTTTTTTCGCCTTTGCATATTGGTTATGTTTCATTCGTTTTTTAGTCATTGTGTTCACATGTAGGATAAGCAGACTTTTTAAAGATAGATTCCTCTAAAATTTGATCGAAATCTAACATTTTGATGTTAAGATTTTATCACACATTTTATCCTTCAAGTCCTTTACATGATCGAGTTATCGTATTTAAAGTAGGCATAAATACAGAGTAAATAGAATTAAAGTGCAAGTGTTTGAATGACTATAAAATAAAAACTACTTGGAGTATGTTGAAGAAATTTGGTATATTTTACATTAACAACATGGGGAAATGAATTGCAGAATTTAAAAAAATTAGTTCAACTTTTTGCCATAGATGGCGATTTTTAATAAAACTGTTTTAACATTTATCTTTGTTAAAATATGAAATGCGTTATGTTTTACAGTACTTGTTTAATATGAGATCCTTTAAGTCCTATCAAATGATCCACAGTAGCATCTAACATAGCATAGTAATCCACAGTAGCAACTAACTACACATACACAGTAGCACCACACTAGCATTCTATTTTCTGCTGAATTTCTAGAACGTATCTAATATTGTTGCTTTTTAAAGCTACAACAGAGTTAGGTTTGTTCTTGTAGACATTATCTTTTAATATATCCTTATAGCCAGAAATCGCCAAGGATTCAAATAGGCGAATAAGCGTCTTAAAATTTAGAGCGAAACTTTGAGTGCGTTCGCCCATGGTTTTGATAAAGTCCTCGCTTCACTTCTAGTGCTGACACGTCTCTGATGCACTAACCTTGAATCAATTGCTTCCCTCATCTCTTCCACAACTTCTTGATTCACAGATCTTCTTCCTCTCGTTTCAGGGAGCACTCCGAGTTCTCCTGTAGCTTCAAATTTATTAATCATTTTCTATAAACCCGTTTACAGACATCGGTCCTTTTCTCAAATCTTTAAGACGGCGATATTCTTTCAAATCAGCAGTGTAATTGCTATTCTTTTGGTTGTATTATTTTACTAACAGAGCACATTCTACCTTTGACAAAGTAAGACCTACAACTCAAAGATAAAAAAACTTTTATCATCATAGCAATTTTAAACTGGAAGAGGTATTCATTTTGACATAGAATAAAGCATGTACAACATTTTAATAATCTACAGCGCCATCTTTTGCAAAACAGCGAACTAAAAAACTTTATTGTGCAGTTGATCCCCAAGTTTAAGAAGTTGTGAAAGAGATTAGGGAAGCAATTGATTCAAGGTTAGTGCATCAGAGACGTGTCAGCACTAGAAGTGTAGCAAGGACTTTATCAAAACCATGGGCGAACGCACTCAAAGTCTCGCTCTAAATTTTAAGACGCTTATTCGCCTATTTGAATCCTTGGTATATAGTAGTATACCAAGTACTATAGTATGTTGTGAATACAACATGTATCAAATTTCTTCAAGTAGTTTCTCTTTTACAGTCTTTCAAAGACTTGAACTTTAATAATAACCATCTGCACAAAACTTTTTTTCTGAGATGAAAAATCCAAATCTACTGATTTGTAAAGTAAAATAAAGCAAAAAATGAAAATCTAGAGGTAGAATCATTTGATCATTTTAATAATTTATCTTTTGTATTTAATTCAATAAAAGTCATTATTTAATTCAAAATTTTAAATATTTATGGGCATGATCCCTGCTAAATCCTATGCCCTAGATCTTAAGTTTGATCGGGAATTGTCAGCTCAACTATTTATTACCTTGCTTCAACAACCAAAAAGACAAGGTTTGCCCTAAAGTAGTTCATTCGAAGATTTGTGGGGTATATTAATCTAGCAAACGAAAAAAAAATCTTACAGCATTAGATTTAACGTTATTATCCCTAATGTGTGTATTCTGCTTGCAGTATTATTTTATTATGTCAGAACATGATGTTGTTCTTGGGATGAAATTTGGTGTGAACAAAAATCAGTAGGTGGAAAATAAAAATTATATATTATGTGCAAGAGCATCTCAAAAAATCATCTTTTAATATCGTGTTGCCATTCCATTTACAAAAGCTCTGATTAAATAAATAAGTTAATGACTACAGCAAATAAAACCTAGGAAAATGTCCTTTTGAACTCGTGATAATATGAAATGAAATAAATAGGAAGTGGGATATTTTTAAAACAATAAATGTGAGACAAAGTTTTTTGGGATCGTTTACAGTACTAAAGTGTCTCATTCAATGAAACAATTAAAATGAATAAAAATATAATTTAACTTGCATGATCACGCGGTGCTTGGCTGTTCAAGAAATGATGTTCTGACATGATACATTGATATATGCATAGCAGGTTTCATTTTAATCTTTATTTAGATGACTCTTCCAAAACGCATTCTTATGTTTTAAAATTAACATAAATAGATTTTCTGAATTATCAAATGTGAGTATTACTATTCACATTTCAACTTTCAGTATTTTTCAGATTTTTATGTTTTCCAATCAGTTAAAGCGCAACAAGATCTTAACCCTTTAATCTTAATCTATAACCACATCACTGCCTTTTTTAAAATCACGGAATGTGCGTAATTTCAATCACAAATATCATATCTTCGCTACTTTCAAATCAACTTGGATATATGTATATATATCATGTCAATAAAAAAAAAAGGATAATGCTAGTTCAGGAAAATAGTCAGAAGCAAAACAAATATGATATATTTGTAAAGCCTATTTATTAAAAAAAAAAAAAGGTGAAGAGCAAAAAAGAATTTTTTGCACCCTGGAGCAAATTATCAAAAAAAAAAAAACCTATTTACAAAAACCAATAGTTGGTATGATGTTTAATACATAGTATGTACCCCAGAAGATGTAATACAATTCGTACAACTCATAGGTATGTTGAGTATCAAATTACCTTGTCCTTGGGAATATTACACCACTCATCAAGCTATGCTCTCCGAAGTTCCAGTAGGCATGTGGAAGGCGGTTGACGGGCTGCAACTCGTCGGTCAAACTAGATTCAAGTCCAGTGAGAGTATTGGCCAGTCTATACTTGTGATATCCTACGATCGAAGGCATTTGTTCAAGATGTTTGCACGTGGGGGGGGGGGATGGCCGTTATCATCCAAACACTCGAATTCTGAGTCCATTGAGCCTTGAAACAAACGTATATGTTGTTTCAAAGTGACGTCCCGATAGATAAGGTCTCTCATGGTTCCAATTTGAACATGCAGATCAGTTCTGAAATCCAGAAAAATTCTTCACAAGAGAACAATCCTGTAACAGTGCCGTTCAATGATGCTCTCTTGGTGGTAACGTGTACCTAGCGATCTCCATGCGAATGTCCGGCGAGAACCAGACTGCAAGCTAAACCTGGACTCACCGGAGAACGTCACACTAGCCCACTGTTGCGGTACACACAATTCATGCTCTCTATTCCAGGCTAACCTCATGCGACAGTGAGTTGCATAAAATGGAACGTATCTGATAGGCGTATAAACATATACAGCATTCTGCTCTAAGTGTCTGTACACTGTCTGCCTTGAAACTGTCTTACCAGTGGTTGAATAGAGCTGACGAGACAGTTCTGATGCTGTGCTCCGCCAGTTTCTTTTTTCAGTAACTACTAAATACCGGTCCCTATTCGGCTCGGGGACTCTGCTGTAACTCTGGGTGACCTGTGCTGTAACGTCTTCTCACATGACCATTATCTTGGAATCGTTGCCAAAGCCATGAGAATAAACTATGGGCGATTCCAAGTTCTTCGGATGCTTCCAGCTGGTTACACCTACATTCCAGACGGCCGATAATTCCACCAAGTAAAAAATTCTTCCAAATGCGTCCTTTGTGCCATAACTGAGCGGTTATTGCACTGAAAGGCTTATAAAGCGCTTGTGAACAATTGTACTTCTTTGCCTGTATTCTTCATACATCACTCTCTTACACTTTCGTCACTGGGACGTACTATCGGTGTCATCTGGTGGCTTCCTGCAATTTGCATATGATTTTTGAAGATGTGTGTAGGTATTTTAAGGGTGATGTGTGTATTTTAGAGCTTGATTTCCGTGTGACTCTGAATTATGCTTAATTTATGGACATGAGAGTATAAGTAGATTATTTCCTAAGATATCTAACTAAGTTATAAAAGTATTTTTTAAGAAATATTCGATTTTTTAAACCTAAAAATAAAGCCTAAAATTTAAAAATTCTAAAATAGAAACGAAATATTTTCATGATTTTTAAAAATGTTTACTGTTTTTCCTAACATTGAAAATTCTGCCAAAACTTCATGAATTAGTCTTTTTGCCAAATTTGTTTAAAATGAACCTTAAAAGACGCAACGACTAAAAATCGAATCTATCAAAAAATAGAGGAAGTTTCAGAAGTTCGTTGCAACAAAATCTCTTAACACACACACAAAAAAAAAAAGAATTTCAAAGAACTTCTAATAATATTTAATTGTCCTAACGGTCAAAAGTGTGCGTATTCACCCCTCCCACAAAAGAAAAAAAAGTTTATCTGCTTTCTATTTCTGCAGAGGCCATTATTGAGGTATCTTAAATAAGTTTTGTTTGCAATGTGTTGAAAAGACGTAATTTGGTATCTTAATAATAATAATTTTTAAAAATGCAAAAAAAAAAAAAAAAAAAAAAAAAGGAAATTTGCTATCTTGATTTTTTGTTATCTTGTTAAAACATTTTAATTTTTACGTAATAATTGGTCTTCATTAATTTAAGTCATTAATCAATTTAAACAGGTTTAAAGCAATCGTATGACTATCAGAATAAGCATTCGTCTATATATTGAGAATTGAGTACGCGGAGGGCATTTGTGCCAAGTTTTAATTTTTCATTGGTGATAAGTCGCCAAATGTGACAACAATTTTTACCATTTCTAATAACTCTAAGAGCGGAAAATTGATGTCCCAAAAGCGATAAATTGCCGATTTTCTGCCCATTTATTTTGTGGTTTCAAGAACCTCAAATCGATACCAAACCAATGTTCTCACATGCCATTGAATTACAAATTTAATTTCTATTTTTAAAGGATTTTTGGTGATAAATCGCCAAATGTGACAGCCTTCTACATTATTTTGTAATAAGCATTAGAGAAATTTCTATTAAGCATAAGAGAAAAATTGATGCTCCAAAAGTGATAATTGCCCATTTGCTATCTATGCCTTTTGAGGCTTCAAAACCTCAACCAAAACAACATCATATGATTAAAAAAAGGCATTTATTGAAGTAAGCATATTTCTTTCGCTATGTTTTTTGGTATTTAATTTTTAAATAAATATCAGGAACGGACTTGCTATTATTATTTAGTTATGGCAATGCATAAAAAAAACAATGTTTTGACTACTGATAAAAAAAATGAAAATTATTAAAGAAAAAGATAATTGTTTGTGCATAAAGAGATTTATTGAAAGGAGAAAAAGTCAATTTAATAAAATACTTAAGGGAGAAAAAAAAGGAAATTAATTGAAATGTGGTTACAAGGAAATAACACAAAGTTTGGGAGCAGTTTTTAAAGGATATTATTTGAACATTCCATGCATGACATGAATGACTTGAAAGCCCAGTAAAAGATATTGGGTGACTTTCAACAGAGTGAAGCTGGGAACATTTCGGTGCAGATTGTAAATATAAATTAAATAAATAAGTAAAGTAAAATAAAAACTATACAAATAATTATTGAAAAATTTATTGATAGTTATGAGTCTCAAGATGTTTCGAATGACGTAGAAAGTGGATCTTTTTAACTTATTAAAAACTTATTAATAAAGACTTTATACATAAAAAAATAAAAGAGTTCGAATGGAATACAATAAAAAAAAACTCCTACAGTGCTCTTTTATGTCTTTACGGCTACCAACATCGAAACTTATTAGAAATTGCCAAGATTTGGGAAACTAATTCGAGATTCTAAAAATCTGTATGTAATTTTTAAAAAAAATCTTGTAATGTGATTGAATGGAAAATCATGGAAGATTGCTGCTATAACTGAAGAACAGTTGATCAACCTTAACGTAAAAATTAAAAATGATATATTTTGTCACTTGCCATCTAAAACAGAGAGCTTCTAAATATTAAATATACTCTGTTTTCTTTCAAATATAGCTACCACTATTCAACCTGTTTTCAGTGAAATAATCTGCGTCAAAGTAATTTATCAAAATTTTCTAATCCAATATCAAATTTCCCGTATGAAATTTGTATCACATGAAAGCCCCAATTGATGCTAATTCTTGATGCTGATACGGGGATCGAAAGCTTGAAAAACAATAAGCAAGTAGACAGTTTGAACATGCACTGTTATAAACATTTTTTCTCAAAATCGTTTGAATTGAAACTCATTCACCTAGAGCCCGACTAAAGGCAGGGACATACGGGGCAGTTGCCCCGTTCCCCCACATCTGAGGGGGCTCCCAAATTGAATAGTAAATTTATTTTACATTTTCTTCTTCTTCAATACTGACTTTCGGTTCATCATTTCTAAAGTAGTGAAGCACAGAGGGGCCCCCAAAGAAGTTTTTGCCCCCGGGCCCCAATTTGGCTAAGTCGGGCCCTGCATTCACCAAATGGGTTATAAATATTGCCAAGCAGCATAACTTTTTCCTATAGACGTGTGCGAGAATTCATACTAATCGACAACAATATTGATTCACGATTGATAATGTGAATTATATAACTCAAGGACATGCGAATAATGATAGATGCGATGATGACGAATGTAGCAGAAATGTAAACATTTCTGATAAGGGACAATCGCACATTAATCATATGCATCCTTCTCAGATTTGAATTTGTTGAAATGTTTGTTGTAAGTCAAAGCTCACATTTTCGAATTATACTGTAATATTAATGGAACGAAGAATAATTTGTAAAAGATATATACAGAGGATAATTCTGAATTATTATAAAAAGTAAATTTTGCAAATGAACTTATTATCTTTAAATGCGTAGTATTTGAGAAAGGATGATGATTTTTTTTAATAATAGGGAATAAGTTATTCTAAAAAAGAATAAGAAATATTTCTGTAAATGTTTAGAAGCAAGCTCATTATAATTAAACAAACATAAACATCTAAATTTTAGGTTTCCATATTTATGTTGTTGCATAATTTTAAAATTTAATTAAATATTAAACTTAAAATGTATCCATTACTGTAATGTTATCATCGTAATTATAATTTTGTTCCATTATGTTACTATTAGATTATCTTTATTAAAAATTGATCTAATTTAAAGAAATAATAGGTACTTTTGAAATTATACTAATGAATTCAGCATGAGCTCTTAATGTGAAGAATCTTCTCAATCTCGTTATATACCATATAGTACAAGTTCTACAACATTTTATTATTTTTTAATCTGTCATTCCTTATTATAAATGCGACGAAATTTTAAAATTAATGATTCTGTCAAATGCACCCGAAATACTCGTACAAAAAAATTTCATGACAAGCTAGAAACTTTTTTTATTCCTGACTTTATAATTTAAATATGCCCTTCATTAAATTTTATTGACTTCAAAACTTTTTGGCTTGTCATGTGATGTAATTTCCTTTTATGAAGCTTCTTTACTTTCCTGGTAGATTCGTTTTTGAAATAGCGAATTCCGTTCTTTCTTTCGTCTCAAGGAAAAGCATTTCATTCATTCGGAGAATGCCGAACCTTAAAAAAAATTGTAATTAAACGAATCAACATCTGCAGCTTTTTTCAGCCGGAATAAGTGCGGGAGCGATGCCGTTCACCTTTCCATATTCATACGCAAGCATAAGAAGACAGAGACAAAATTGCCGTATCGATTCAGACGCCGTGAGAAATTAAATACTTTTTTAAAAAAGTGCATTCACGACGTTCTGAATCCTAAAACAAAAATTTGAAGTAAATAAATCCCTAACTTTGGTCGTATTTATCTTCGGTGCAGTATAGGATTCCCCATCACGTGAATTTTAAGTTGAATCGAAAGTTGCGCGTTTTGTTACGATGTAAGATACCCTAATTACGAATCCTTGCATCATTGCACATAGTAGTGCAGTGCATTCCTCTGCAGATCCTTCAGTGTTTTCGGTTCTTTTATATGGTCCCAGAAAAGGAAATTAAAAAAGTTTCTATGTCTGTACTTTCGATTCCAGTTCTACATGCCGCTCAACAATTCGCGCGTAAGATGTGAATCTCCTCACATTCTGCGTTAGATTGAATAGTTCAATTAGCATCGTCATTCTGATAACAGCAGAGGAGGAGATTCAACCCTAACATTCATTTAAGCAATTCAGTTATGTTGAAAACCCACTTTTGACAGATACTTTATTTTTTAATGCTTGATACGAAAAACTGGTCTTTTACATTCTCAAAACCGTCTTTTATAGAACTTGACACATTGTAATAGAAAGCTGAAAATGGTTAGCAATATTATAAACACGCTTTTCCATTATTATCATGTCAGAACATGATGTTTTTTTTGGGGGGATGGGGTTTTTGGCGTCAACACAAATCCATAGGTGAAAAATTAAAAATTTTATTATCTGCACGAGCATCTCAAAAAAATCAGCTTTTAATAACGCGTTACCATTGCATTTACAAAAGCTCTGAATAAAAAAAAGTTAATGACTACAGCGAATAAAACCTTAAAACATTTCATTTTGAGCACGCTATTATATGAAATGAAATAAATAGATGCGATATTTTTTTTTAAAAAAATCAATGCGGGACAAAGTTTTTGGGATCGTTTTCAGTACTAAAGTGACTCATGCAATGAAACAATTAAAAAGAATAAATATATAGTTTAACTAGCACGAGCACGTGGTGTTTGGCCGTTCAAGAAATGATGTTCTGACATGATACACTGAAATATCCATAGCAGATTTCATTTTAATCCTTTTCAAGTTATTGTCTTTTCCAATTTCATTTCTTTCACTGTATACCTGATATTAAAATAATTTTAAAACGAATTTCTTTGTTTTGATTGCATTTTTACAAATTTAAATGATCCTAAATCTTTAAGATAACGATTTTTCACTCAGGCTATAACTTGTGATATAGTAAGTACAAAAAAAGAATCCACTGACAAACATTATTTGATGGACGTACCTCTAGGTCAGTCGATACGGAGATCATGCCAAATGACAGAAGAAATGTCGATGCGAGTTGCATAGCTGATCACAATAGATATTTATTAAAGTCATGAGAATGACAAAGCAACAAATACCAAAATTTAATATTTCAAAAATGAATTTTTCGATAGAAAAATAAAGAAATAGACTAAAAATTTAAAAAGTCTTTGAAAAAACTTTTTTTTTTCGTCTTTTTGAAAATTAAAAATATAAAATATAAAATTCACTTTACTCGAAATGTTGTTTTTCTAAAATGTTTCCTTTTTCTAACATGATGAGTAAAATATTATTAAAAATGTTCTTTTGAAATTTCGTACGTCTTTTGTTTATAATATCCTTTAAGAAATGAGCCAAAAGTGCGATGATGATTCTTGTAAAATTATTTGTTTATGAATCATCCTAATATTTGGTTCATTTAAACTTTGAGAAAAGATCAAAAAGTTTTAACAGTCTATGATTTTGCACTGGTAAATCAAAAAGCGGTTGCCAATAGATCGCCTACGCGCCAAAATTGGTTTGCCACATATTCAAAAGCATTAAAGAATTTTGGCCACCAAAATGAAATTTGGCGTGGTCAGCGCATTGTTGGTGGATCGACGTGTCTAATATGTAAGTACCTAGATTTTTTTTTTAATCTTAAGCTGAAATTCTCAACAAATTTTGAAAATAAATTGAATTGAATCGTCATTTCAATGGAGTGATATTTGCAAATTAAGTTATCCATTTCGAAATCTGTAGCAGCAACCTCTTCCGATAATGACGTCACGAATCCGAATGGAGGCTTTATCTCCAGACAACTGTAGTGTAAACCGAGCAGTACTCGGTAACAGCCCCAAACCAGCAACGTGGCAAAACAAACAAATAAATAAAAGAAATAATAATAAACAGAAGAAAGTATTACCTTCCATGAATTGAGAATCAAGTATTCAATTCTATGCCAAATGTTCAATTCTATTAAAAAGCGCAAACTTTAATAAACATTTAAACAAATAGTGGCTTAAAAATAATAATATTCTCCCATGGTAACATAAAATGTGCAATATCCGATTTTGTGTGTGTGCGTGTGTGAAAAATAGATACAGAATTCTCTTAGTTTCCTGATTATTTAAGTATATAAATAAAAGATTAAAATGAAATCTGTTATGCATATTTCAATGTATCATGTCCAAACATCATTTTTTCAACGGCCAAGCACCACGTGCTCGTGCAAGATATATATTATATTTTTATTCATTTCAATGGTTTCATCGAATGAGTCACTTTAGTATTGCAAACGATCCAAAACACTTTGTCTCGCATTTGTTGTTTTAAAAAAATATCCCATTTCCTATTTATTTCATTTCATATAATCAAGCGCTCAAAAGGACATTTTTCTAGGTTTTACTTGCTGTTGTCATTAACTTATTTTTTAAAATCAGAGATTTTGTAAATACAATGGCAACGCGTTATTAAAAGCTGATTTTTTTGAGATGCTCGTGCAGATAATAAAATTTTTATTTTTCGCCTACGGATTTGTGTTGACGCCAAAAACCTCATCCCTAAACAACATCATGTTCTGACATTATAAAAAGGGCCCTCATTCCGGTAAAAAGGCAAATCAAACCAAGTCGCTCCATTTAAAACTCACGCATCAGAATCCCAACAGAAAAATCATCAATGATACCAAAGCAGCGTTCTCTGATAAAAGCACCTGATTACTCAACAACGTTCCGGAAAAAAACATATCCTGTGCTGTTTTCAAATCAGAAGTACCAATCCACATCTCGAAACCGAATCAAGCACAGTATTTGCCACTTAACTAACAAAAAAAATGAAAATGATGAAAATGCAGCCGCCAACTCTACATTACAAAATAAAATAAATTTATGAAGAAGTTGTTTTTAAAAATGCATTTGTATTATCGCATTGAAAAGCAGAAAATATTTTTATTTAATTATTTTCTATCTTGCAAGCTTTAATGATTATAAATATTACAGAATATAGTCTTTTTAAAAGTCTCAACTAAATGACCACTTCTGTAATTAAAGTTTAATTGAAACTGTTAATAACAATCAAGCATTGGAACTTTTAAAATAGTATTATCATTGAGAATAGTTACATGTACAGAATTTCAGAAATCTAAAGCATTCGAAAGTGAAAAATCGATCACAGAATTCCATTTGTGCAAACATGTCTAGTTTAATAAAAATGTAAGATGAATAAAACTATTCGAAATGGGAAAAAAAAAGTGCAAACTTCATTCAACAATTTAGAGAAAGAATATTTCTAAATATCTTGGCATTCGAATGCCCAGTTACCCTTTTTTCCATTCGTCGCATATTTCAGAAATGCGAAAGTAAAAATACAATAATGAGTTTCTGAGGGATTTCATAAATAATTGTTTGTTTTTGCGTACTAAACAATAATTTTATCTGCTATCAGAAAGAAAGTTCAATGTCATACATTTTCAAGGTCAAAATCTTATCAAGAAAATGCATGCATTGACATATAGATCGGAATATTTTATTTGTTTGTGAAATTGCTCGCTTCGATATCTGCAAGATAACATTTTTTCAAACTTAAATTGAACACAATCATAAATGGTTTTTATTCTTTCATATCACTCCTTTAAACATCAGTACCTTTGGAATGTTTAACAAAGTGATTTCACTACAGAAAGATTCGCATTAGATTCATACTATGCACACTAGTGGGATTATGATTATCAAAACATATTTGTTCCTTCACTACAAATTATTAGTTCAGTTTGCTAAAGCAGCTTCTTTAAATGGAGAGATGACACAACTTTTTTCTACTATAAAGTGCAGTTAGAAAGCTGAGTATGTTGCTTTGAAGGGCAACTGTAAAAGATGTATTACTGCTAGTTTTAAAACTGATTTTCTAATACCGTTTATTATAAAATATTTAAAGCATTCAAATTAGTCAATCATTGCCTATAAGATAATCTATGCGGAGAGAGAGTTTGAAATAAAATTTCCAGAGTAGGTCTAACTCTAATTTAAAATGTTTTCTCACAAATTTAAATGAGAACATTTATTTTAGAAATACATTTTATTCAGAACAACAACAACAAAAACTGTCACGTATAAATACTTTTCTTTTAATATATCATCCAATCCTCATAACTTGAAAAAAATGTGTTAATCAGGCATAATGTTGTTCCTTTCAACTGGTCGATTTTACAGATTCATCTTTATTAAGAGAGAGAGGGAGATTGATTATAAAATAAAATTCTTTGCTTGTAAATATGGACATGAGTTTAAGCTTTCTGAATAAACGTCATATTTCAATTGTAAAGAGCGCATCCATTCAACATTCTTGGGTTTTATGGACAACTACAATGAGATCAAAGAGCTTTGCAACTGGGTATGTCTCAGGTGAAAATAATTTTCTCTAGAGGAAAGGGCATTTTACTTAGTCGAAAAGTCGCTTTTAATCGAGATAGATGCACCAATCGTTGAAACGATTCACTGTTGGGAAGATAGAAGTTTGTTTTTCAGGTGAGAGGCTCAACACTAGTGGCAATTTTCGTTTAATATTGGAAGCGTTTTCAAAAACTTAACGTTTTGCACAAAAGTACATTAAATGACGACAAACTGTTTGCCTGGTTGTTTGAAACTGTTTGAATTGTCTTTCACAGAACTTCCATTACGCAATTCAAATGAGATGATTCTCCTTCTTGTCGCCCCTCAGCTGTTAAGCCTAGTTACAACGACCTGTCGAATCTTCAGGCAGGTCATGATTTCCCCCGTTTAACCCCTTTTATGGTTTCTTGGGGTCCTTTGATGCCTGGGAAGTTTACCGACAATTTGTTTGAAACTTCAGAGGCGTCCACAGGCATCAAAGTACCCCAAGAAACCGCAAAAGGGGTAACACGGGGGAACTCGTGGCTCGCCTGAAGATTCGACAGGTCGTTGGAACTAGGCTTTAGATGACGGTGAAGGTGGTGGATGGATTTAATATGTTGAATATGCCTCCAAAGTATACATGGACCGAATTCGGTAGCTGTAACTGAAATGGCCTGGCCTGAAGAGAAACAAAACACACTCACTTTTATCTTTATTATCAGTATTGATAGATATAGATGAAGAAAACGAATGAACCAGCTCTTAGTCCGATTTCTTCCATTTTAGATTCATATAAAAACTTATATTGGTACTTACGTATTAGACCATTGATTTATATCGCCAAATTTGAAGACGTCGCAATGAGTTGCTAAACCACCAACAATGGCAAAAAACACCATTATTTAAAAAAAATACAAACTTTAACTGTCGTCCGCTGTTGGTTTCGTTGGCGGTTTATCACCAAATTTAAATCCGTCGCCAATGAGTTACTAAATTGTTGGCGTCGACGGCCTAGTAGGAAAGTATCCTTATATCTTCTAGATACATCATCAGTGCTCTTTTACCTTTCTTCACTCTCCATTTTCAAGAGAAAACGAAAAAGTTGTATCTCGCAGTATATTGTTTATTGGGATGCTTCGTGACTGAATTCCAGCCACAACTACTATACTGATTTCGAAGTTTTTATTTCATGTGAAAGCTTAAGACTTTCCAATACGTCATCAATAATCGTATAATTATTTTCTCTCTATCTCAAGGGATACCGTAAAATAAAATATTGACATAATCCCCAGTCTCAACAACTCCTTCCCTGCATATTTCTAAAGATTTGGAAGAATGCAGGAAAATAAATGCATTTGTGGAGGAATCAGTACTGTTTACCACTATTTAAAGGAATGCACAGAAATATCCGAATATAGAAAATATCTGCAAGTTGTAAATAATGACTTGAGTTCAGTACTGATGGTACCAGGTAATCTTAGGGCTCTGAAAGACATGATATCAAAAATTGTTGGCTTTTTGCTAATTGTTTGACAGTTTGGATAGGAGGTGATGGTCAATGTTTCACCACTTTAGGGTCTTGAAGGAAATTATCTTGAAGGGAATATCATTTTGTCAGATTCGGTTAATGTAAGGATGGACATTGCTGAAAACCACGCTCGGCCGCAACAAATCCTGTCAATACTGCAACGTTCAGTGGTGGCGGGATGGTCGGCTGTACACAAGAAGAAGAATTCTCAACAACTCCAACAAGTTCGTCTATTTTCGGCTCGATACTTTCGCTCTTTGAAGTGTAGGCAATCAACCAAAATGCTCCAACAATATTGAGCATTTTCTATTTATATTATTGTAATTATACTTTTATTATACCATTATTGTGATAAGTTGCAGATCATCAAAGTTGATTGGCATGATTCAATTAATCTTACGAACTCTTTCTGCTTTTGTAGAACTTATTAACGTTATTAATATAGTTGTTTTGAGCGATTAAGATAAAATATATGTTATCTGAACAAAAGGAAATGCTGCTTGTAATTGTAATTGCAGAGATTAAGCCTGTCCATTTGTTGCGGCTGGGGCCTTGTATTGTGATATCTCTCAAAAAAGGGACCATGGGAGCAAACGATTTTTTCTGATGCATCTAGGAATCACGAGCTTTCATACGAAATAATCGGTTATAAAGTAATTTATTACGTGGTTGTAATTGGAAAGTTCTGTCGAGACTTTTTCCAACAGAAAAGGCGTAGTTCCAGACATTTTTTACTGAACTGGATAGTGGTCGAGAGCTGGGTACCAGTGAAAAATTATCTGCTTGCCATTGATAATAAAAATTAGCCGAAGCCACTTCCAATCGCTATACCTTCTCTAATTAATTCGCCAATTATTTTAAATATCATCGTCGTTCATCAATCATCGTTAGATCCTACAAATATAAACTAACACCATAAAAACTATAATTATTACGAATAATTCATTATTATAATTAAACTATTACTTTCTTGATTTTCTTTCTTTAAATACTATCGTGTATTTTTGTAGAAATGTTGAGAACGATCTCCTTGGGGAATACTGGAAAATTCATGCCCCCCCCCCGTTTTTGGGGTATTGTTTAAATGGGAAGGACATTGAAAATTTCACCACAAACCAGATTATCGCATTTTTTGTGTTCCAGAAACTTTATAAATGTGCTATTAAATCAAATCTTAACTAATAACTTTCTTATATAAAGGAAATTCTCTACAATATTGATCTTTATAAACGAAGTCATCGCGCTTTAATTTATAATTAGGGAATTTTTCATGTCGGAATGTCAGAATTTGTTGCCTCCCCCATAGAAATAATTTTGAAATACGAAAGTTATTCTTTTTACTCTTGAGCAGGGGAGACCTTGTCACAAGTGGCCAGAGCACCGCAACAACTGATGCGCACCTTCGCTTTCAGAAGCAGATGTTTCCCACTAAGCGTCGCAGGCGGGAAGAAACTAAACCGAATGTCTCTAATAGCCTTAACAATCGAAAATGGGGGGCAAAAAATATCCATGGAAATGAGCCAAAATTCCAATGAGACCCTAACATGAAAATAAAACCCGGAAACGATTGCGATTTACGATTATCGGGCTTAATGCCGATTTCCACATCGAACCTCAGCCCGTGTCCTCATTAAAAGCGGGGCGAAAATTGGATAGCGAAATGTGGAAGGGGTGAAAGAGAGAGAAAAAAAAATGTCGGGCAGGGGGGAAGGCAGCGGACGGGGAGCGGCCGGTGGTAGGAGGGCAATTAGCTCATTAAAAGCGAAGCCTCCGCGGAAAGACATCAAAAGTCAATCGATAGGCGCATTGTTTCTTGCGCTCTCCCAAATCCTGATTATGTGGCCTCGTTAAAATTGCACGCGCTTAATTAACTTACGCCTCATAAGCGCCGGGGGGTCGACCCCTCGTGGTACAGGGGGTCTTCCAAGGTCTCCTCCTTCTTCCATCGAAGAGAAAAGGGCGGTACAAAAGTTGTTTCTTATAAAACCCTGAAAGTGAAAGATCTTGAAATTAAAAACTGGCAGTCATATATTTGCAGTCGATAGAACTTGAGAATTAGCCCGAGATGTCGTCACTATCTATATGAAAGGCCCAAGGTGCCTGTGTTGATGACGATTCTTTCCTTCAAAGAATGCATCAAAGATTTCGATAGCCAACACCTCGAAGCACAATTAAATTCGCTGGGTTCACACGATAATCGCAGAGGCATATGTCCGGACTGAGCAATTCCTCGAGAAATGTTTCAAGTATTTTACGACTCCCGCATTAATGGAAGCAAACTGCTCGGTTCTGTGTCTTTTGTGCTCACTCTTATTAGAGCTAACTCATTAGAGGGTGTCATTTGCGCTCAAGCCTTAAAAAGGGTACCACATTTTTACTTTTATCTTTGTATGTAAAATTTGGCAATTTTACAATGTGTGACATATAGTAATCATTCAGTGTTAAGTGATACTCCGTGTCTCTGATAACGAAAAAAGGCTTCTGCGGGAAAAATGATAATGACCCTTACTGCTTTTCAAACGAGTGATAAAAGTAATAAATAGAATGCGAGAAATTTGCTTTAAATTTTTTCTATGAATTAACATGTTCATAATTTTCCTACACTGAAGACATTTATAAAAATTATAATTTTGCGAGCATAATACAAATTTAATGTATTAAAGTTAGTTATAATTTTTAGTTTTAGGAGGTATTAATATTCATATATCTTAAAGTTTAATTTTATTTAATAAAATAAAAAATACAGTTCAAATTTAAATGGATATTAATAATGTTTAGTTCTTTCAATATTTATGTATGCTTGTATGTATATATATTCTACAAATGGATACTTGAAATGAACTAATGTATTTTTTACGTTAAAGATGTTCAAATAAGTTATCATTTTTTGCAATATAATAAGCACTTCGACAAAAATAAGTTATAAGAATAATGTTTATAATTTCAAAAAACAGCTGCTGGTTAATTCTCAGGGGGAAAAAGACATATTTTCAAATCGTTAGTTTTGATAATTACTGAAGTTCCTTCAAATCTGAAATACATTACTTAATTTTTAACTCCTTTACTGTCAGATTTAACTATACATAATCTAATGTACCACAAACAATATTTAAATGCAGCATCTAAAGGTACAAATTAAAACGTTTAGTTCTCAGATACAGCATCATATGCTAAAGCTTTATTCGCAGGTAAGCATGTAGTAAATTTCTTTCTAATTTTCTTAAGCGTTACCAGTGATTTAATACCAATTTTCAATTTATCCTAGATTTCAGCATGAAAGAATGCTAGAAATTAAATATGTTACTTTATATTTTATTCATTCTTTTTTTTTTTCCTTCTTTTTTCGCCCATGAATTTCTTGCCAAAAGTATAGATTCATGTAAATTGAAGCTTTATTGTGACCGAAATTGAAATTACAATAATAAATGTTTGAATATTAAGGCGTAAGATAAGACTAATTTCATAGCTATGTCAGTAAGGTTTCTGAGGTCACCTTTTTCTTCTAAAAAGCATTGCATCGTTGCACTTGGGAATAAGTTTTTTTCCTTTTTAAATGCTGCATCCAGACATACTTCGAGTTATAAAATTTCATTTAATAAGGTAGGCAACTGAACAAAAATTTCAAAAAAAAAATGAATTTTGATATGTTCATCTTCATTTCAAGTGTGATGCAGTACAATTTTTCTTTTATTTTCATTTATACGTACAAAATTTCGCACTTCTATCCAGAAAATGTGTAAATATGCTTAGTTTTAAATTTAAAAGCTCTGGTCATAGTTTATATTATATATATATATATATATATATATATATATATATATATATATACATACCGAGAGAGAGAATAGAGAGAGAGGATTTTAATGATTTATTTTGTATGCAATTGCTTCCCTCTTTTTAATATACAGTAGCGCTTAGAAACAGTCAATTTAAAGCTCAGCAGTCCAAAATTGATTATGCAAAGAATATTTCAATTTTAATAAGTGGTATTCATACAGAATACACGATCTGAATCTAAAATCAAACAAATAGGCCGTTTCTTAATCAAAATTAAAATCTTCCTTTTACGGAAAATGTTGTTTGGAAAGACAAATGTTGCTTTGATCTAGATTGAAGCATTAATGTAACTTTTAGCAAAATTTTCACGTTTAGAAAAGTGAAAACATTTCTTTCTGCAAGAAATTCATCATCACTTGTAGTTTTCTCTTCATATTCTGCATATTTCTGTTTTTAAAAGCTCTTCAATTGGTCAACAAAAGTATACGGTATGGTACCGATAAAATCAATTAATTTTTAATGACAGTATATCTGACCTAAGAAATAAATTAATTTTATCAGTGAATATTTGATAAATCTTGGGCGAGTGGTAAAAAAAGAGAATATTTCGAAGATAAGGAGCTTTAATTATCTCGCTTAATCTTATCAATACTAGAAACTATATAGCATTCTATATAGCCCCTCTAGATGCACGCCAAGTTTTCCTGCCAAAGATGATTAAATCCTGTGAACCTACCATGTGAGCGCAAAAGACACCCTCTAATGAGTTAACGCTAATGAGACTGAGCGCAAGTGACACAATCCCAACTGTTCGACGCTGCGAAGGATCACAAGCAAGCACACGCCTTTGCCCAGTTCCCAATATTCATATTTTTAGAACTTTTTTTCATCCATTCGCTTTTTCTTCAAAACTTTCTTTTTAAAAGAAAGAAGGCGCCAGTCTTATTGGGGGAGTTGGTCGCTAAAGGTAAACTTTGGCTTCAAATGCCACCCTCTTAATCGATGGCGCAGTCTTCTGTTTCCCCATCTCCGACTGCCCCGCAAAAGCAGCAATAAAACTGGTACCAATCAAAAGATAACTTTTTATTTTTAAGATAATGTAAAAATCATTTTGTGAGATAACATTTTTAGAAGGTGTGGCTGAAAAGCAGAAAAGATAATTTCTAACGAATATAATTTAATTGGTTTTTTGCCTCCTACAATGAGCAAACAGTAAAATGAGCTTCTTCCTCTTTTCATAAAGACGATTGTATCTAACTTCCCCAGTCTATGAAATGAATACACTCACTTATAGAATAAGCCAAAATGCAATGATCATCGTAATATAGTTATCTTTTGAGATAAAATTATTTATTAAATACACATTCGTGATTGTGCGCTGTAACTTATATAAATAATATTGTCAAAATTTTAGTTCAATCTACTTAGAAGATGTACTAATTTTCTCATTTATTCTTTAGAGATAATGCTAGAGGGGAAAAAATCCAATATTTCCAAACGTTTAAAATATATAAATTTTAATGTATGAAAACATTTTGTGCGTAATTTATGAAGCATCCGTATTAATGCCATTAAAAAG
Organism: Argiope argentata; assembly: GCA_026289955.1. Lineage (NCBI taxonomy): Eukaryota > Metazoa > Arthropoda > Arachnida > Araneae > Araneidae > Argiope > Argiope argentata. The sequence continues at coordinate 1,635,568 of JAOUZG010052945.1, forward strand.
GCAAAAATATATCTCCAACCCACCCCTTCGAAAGGGACGTACGAATGCAGTCAGCGAAGTATAGTTAATTTGCAGAATCCGCTCTGTTCTCACGGTGAACCATACAACTTCATAATAAATGCAAAACCTCCAACTGTCAAAGAGTCTTTCTTCTTTGTCAGAAAGGATTTATGCCCCTTTCGAGAGAGAGCGGCTTCTCTTCCCATTTTTCACACAAACATATAAAAAAGAAGAAAAGATTCGACCCTCTGCTTTTTTAAAGATGTTTGCGAGAAAGGGAGAAAAAATGAGCCTGAGGGTCGCGAGAAATTTTCCTCTCCGAACTTCGCAGCTGCAGGACTGTGGCGAATCGGGTACCTCCAAATTCCCAGCGACAACTTTATCTGAAATTAATTGGTAATTTGCTTGTAATTAAACAGAAATGCTTTGTTCTACTTGTTTATTAAAAAGAATGATTTTTATGACTTAAATAATATCGCTGATATTGAAGAACAAGTTTTTTTTTTAAAATTAGTTTCAATTATTTTATACTTTTTCTCAGAATCAGTAATTATCTCTATTATGGAATCATATAAATAATTTCTTTTCTTTTTTTCAATTCCATTACTGAGTGATGCCATTTATACAGAAAATACGTTTAATTCAAATAATCAACTAATTAATAATCATATTCTAAAGACCTTAAATTAATTTATCATCATAAAAAACAAATTCGTACAAAATTTCAAGTTTTGGACCATCAAGAAGACAGGGAAAAATCTATTGTAAAAATGAAAACCTGACGAACGAGAAACAAGTTAAATGAAAAAAGATTATCTTCGAATCCGGACCCCTTAAGAATGGTGGGCTTTTCGTATTTTGCCCATTCTGCCACTCAACATTAATTCTACTAAATTTGATGGAAAAACTTCATGTTACTGTAGAACCCTACTTTTACTTGAATAATAAATGCGGCTTAAATTTGGGAAAATTATTCATATCCTTTTCTTGGAGACTGAGAAGAAAGAACAACTCCTTGAGACTAGAATTAGGAGATGTATGTCAAACGAGAATATTAACTCGCATTATTCAGAGTTTAGATTTTTTTAATTTAAAAAAAATTCTGTTTTTCTATGTGTTAAATGAATCCCAACCTTAATTCGTCAACATGACCATCATGACCCTCTATGGGCGGAATTTTTGTTTTAACTCCAAAAAAAAAATTGTGGGAACGAAAAATCAGAAATTATAAACCTATATATACAAATGAAAACAAATGTTTGTATTTAAACAATTTTATTGCGTTATGATCATTATGTGACTTTCAAGTCACACAGGCTTATAAAATGTGTACTTCTGTGTATAATAGCTGATATGTGAAAGTCCATAAAACAATTAGCATTTGGTATAAGGCATAAACGTACATGCTTCCATAAACATAGTTTGGTAATCACTGACAAAAGCACAAATAATTTCAATTGGATCAAACGGTTTCGCGTAGTTTTACTGCCAGCAGTTTGCGCAGCAATTATTTTGCTATTTCGGGTTGATGAGCCTAGCAATGGTCATGCATACTAGTATTGGTTGCGATTGCAACGTCATAGAGTTAAGATTTATGCGCCATTTCCTGAAAAAAGCTATAATAATTTTGTAGAATGTCGAAAAATTAAAATGTTATCTGAAAGCTGCATGGGCCCATTGAAATTTAAAAGACAATACGATGACAAAATCTCATATTGTATTTTTGTATTTTGCATCGCTTTGTTGCGTTTTTAAACACAAGAATCCAAATTGTTCTTCGGTTTCTCTTCCCCAATGAAATCGTATTTTTCGTATTCCCAAGCATCCCTTTTCTCTCCTTTATAAGACATTTATCGAAATTCTCACTATCCGATTTTCCTTATTATTAAAAAAATTGACTAATTATTTTTATCAATCAATAAAATGTTACAAGCTGTTCTTTTTTAATGGCACATCTTTTTTAATATCATATCTTTTTTCAATGGGTATAATAGATGTGTGTTAATGTGCGTGTGCTTTCGAACTTGTGTTGCAGGTCCATAAGATAGATCGACCTAGAGCTACCAAATTCAGTGCAAAAGTACTATGGAGTACGAGAATATGCATGTCCAAACGAATTTTTTTTTTTTTTTTGAAAATTTACTTAATTAAAAAATAAACAACATTTTAATATTTTCCTACTATAATTCCTGAAAACATTATTGCGTGAAACAGATTTCCACACAATCTTATAATACAGGATTTTTCTTTCAGACAATAACAATGCAATAGATTTTCTAAATTTTGGCTTCCTGTTTTTTAACATGTCAGAACATGATATTATTTTAGGAATGAAGTTTTGTGATGTCATCAAAAACCTGTATGTAAAAAATAAAAAAATCAGTAGGCGAAAAATGGAAATTTTATTATCTGCGCGAGCACCTCAGTAAATCAGCTTTTAATAACGCGATGCCATCCCATTTACAAAAGCCCTAATTAAAAAATAAATTAATCACTGCAGCAAATAAAACCTAGAAAAATGTGATTTTGAGCACGCGATTATATGAAATGAAATAAATAGGAAATGTGATACTTTTTTTTAAACAATCAATGCGGGACAAAGTTTTTTTTGGATCGTTTGCACTACTAAAGTGACTCATTCAATGAAACCATTAAAACCAAAAAACCGTGGCGCTTGGCCGTTCAAGAAATGATGTTAGATATGATACATTGAAATAGGCATAGCAGATTTCATTTTAATCTTTATTTTTCTTACATTTTTAATAGAATGCGCTGTTGCACTAAAATCCAAATCGTTTTCATTGTTTCATTAAATATTTTATGTCGTCATTTTCTTTTGTTATTGGAAGTTTAAGATGAAGAATTTAATTTAATATGAGTGCAATTTACATAACGCATAAAAAAAAGTGAAGTCAACAGTACAGTGAAACTTAGTTTATATAACATTGTGAGTTCTTGATCTTTACTTTTATTAGAGAAGATCATGTACGCAATAATCAGAATACATGTAGGATTGCTAAAATAATGTCTACCCATCACATTTTCAGGCTTAAAAATAGCTTCTTTAAAGAGTCATGAGCATGACATAATTTATAAGAGACTTAGTTGAAACTATATATAATTAATATACAATGTTAACTAATTGATTCGGAAAAGGTTGTTAGTATAAAATAATCACATTCGATACATTTTGATTTTTTTTTTGTTTAACTTACTTCTTTGTAATGATGGAATTTTATAATTTATTTCGATTTAATTCTTTTTGTATTTTTGAAGTTTTAAGCAATTTTGCACTTCTGTCTTCTGACAATATTTTTATAATTTCTGAACTTAGTAGACAATTTTCTACTATATTTTGACTCCATATCGAAACTCACCAGGTGATAAAAATGTGAAAATAAGGGTAATTAGATTCCTAATATAATTAATACTGATGTATCGTAATATACATTAAATGCTAAATGTGACAAAACGATATGCAAATTGATAAATAAGTTTCTATCCCTTTTCTGAAATTTAGATATCTTTATCAGAAATAAAAGACGTTCTAAATAATATTATTAGGAGAGCTTTGAAAACATAACACAACATTTCTTTAAAATTTAAACTATATATTATTAATTTGCTTAAATGTTTACTTTGATAAGGCTTCAATCAGTATCTAACAGTGTTATGACATGATTATATATATATATATATATATATATATATATATATATATATATATATATATATATATATATCCCTTTAATGCTATTAAAAAAACGCGAAAAATTATAACTATCTATGAGTTCTATATAGTCAGAAACAAATAAAAGAATTTTAATTGCTCTAATAATTTACAAAATACATATCAAAAAATCTTCAGCGCAGAGAGGCATGAAACATGATAGCAGATTTTAATTATCAAATGCGTTTTTCTTTGCATTCCGTTTTCCTTCAGATGAAGTGAAGAGGCGGCTGAAAGCATTCTGAAAGTTCCGCAAATGGAGTGATGCTCCTTTTGTTATTATTAATGGTCTCGTGGCAGGAGATCTATCGTCCACATTCCCCAAGTCATGGGAAGCGCAAAAACCGTTTGTGTACTCAACAATAGAATGCGTTGAAATGGAACCGAGGAGACGCCGTGACGTCTTCATTGTGACAACTGACAGTCGGGAGTGTGGGAGAAATTCTTGGCGGGTGATTCTTGACCGGCTGAAGGCCAGGCTTCTTCTCCTTTTCTTTTCTTTTCAAGTAAAATGATCTCTTCAGCGATGAGTTAAAAAAAATTATGCTTATAATCCAAATGAGTATTTACATCTAAAAAAAAATACTGATCTTCCTCCAGTATAGATTCGTGAATTCTCATTTTGAAACTGCCCACTAATGCATCTTTTCATCATCTTGATTTCTTCATCTCATTCTTTTTCTGCCCACCGGTAGGCGACCCTCCCTCTCTTGTCCCTGCTTATCCCGAATCTCGGAATCGGTGAATGAAATGGCGATTTTCGGGGACTGGGCGAGTGCAATATTTGCTCAGTGCATCGATGGCGTAGGCCGATAGGAGTGCAACATCCATCGAAGAGCATGGAACGTTATTTCTGAAATCGATATTTTTGTAAAATATTTTTTGAAACACGTATTTTATCGGAGTAAAAACTGGAATTCCATTCAACACCGAGTTCAGCCACTGAACCTTTTAGTTTTACAGCATTAATTGGTCTTTACGGAGAAGAGCATTTCAGCACTAAGGAGGCCATATAGTACCAAATATGTACCATAAAACATAAGAAATAAAAGATAAATTATAGATAGGAAATTTTAAAATAATGTAATGAATTAACGGAAGAAGATGAATTTTAAAATATGCAGATATATGTAAAAAATATTTATAAATAACAGTTTAACTCTGGAGTATATAAATTAATTTTACAACATATTTGCAAATATGAAATCAAATATATAAATATTTATAAATACTGTAATAAAAGAAAAAAAATCCACCGAAACAGAACTGATTTCAAACACCAAAAAAAAGGGGGGGGTGAAACAAAATTAATACAGAATTGCAAAAATATGTGCACATATAAATATAAGTTTATGGCATGTGGAGAACAATGAACGAAAAATATAATAATCATAAATAAATGATAGTGTTAAATACTTAAGAAGCTTTGAAATTAGCTTTATATCAAATATTATGCAAAAGTATCAATGCAGAAACGAGAGTGATTGATATATATTTTTCCGATTTGCAGTTCTTAAACTCGCACGCATAAATTCTTAAAAGAACAATTTTAGAATATAAATTTGCCACTTATTAATAAATAAAACAAAATCTCAACTATAAAATTTGCGAAAATTTATTTTAAAGTAATGGACAAACAATTCATTTCAAGTATTAGGCTAATCCCTAGAGTTTATAAATTGAGCACCATAACACTGCCTGATGGCATAACCTTTTGCACAAGATTATAAAATCCTTTATTTTTATTTTCATTTGACGATTTAGTTGAATAAAGCTTAAAAGTAACCAGTGGGAGGAGTCTCCTCGAAAAATTATCGCATATTTTCCAATATTGGTCCTATTCTCTTTTCTCCGCATAATTTTTGGTGTGCATCTAGCATTGTTACTTGCTCTGTCGCGAGAATACTTATTTGTGGCATCTTTTTGCCGGTCGATTGACAAAAAAATTGACACAAAAACTACAGCCCAAGGTAACATCCCAAAATTCATTGAGCTAAGTCATTTCGTTTATGTACAGGGTTAGCAAGAAAAAAGCTATCCACTTCAGAGGGCACTAAAATGAGTACAATTGGTCCAAATAAGATAAAAATTTGTCTTACAGATTATTGATATGAGGCGCTTTACATTTATTTAATAACAAAAATTAATATAAAAATTTGCCGTTAGTTGAATTGTGATACACATAAAATCATTTAATATAGTTCATAATTGTTAAATAAAGTAAAATTAAAATTGCTAAATATATCCTGCTTTATTTTCAGCTATATACTCTAATCGGAGAATCAAATTTTCTATAGATGGCCGGAGTGAGTGCCGGAATATGAAAAATAGGGCGCCAAATGTTGTCCTTTCATCTGGTAGAGATGAGAGCCTTTCTTGGTAGATATTGTCCTTCAAATAACCTCACAATCAAAAGACACGAGGGGTGATGTCCGACGAACGTGGAAGCCATCCGACGATGTCCGACGAACGTGGAGCACAAGTTATCAGTGAAATGGCGACTGATAACTTGTGCTATTGTGAAATGCTGTATGAACAATCGCTGTACGAGACGATCAAAATGAGGTGGTGCACCATTCGGCATGAAAATAATATCTTGAAAGCGTACTAGCTGTAGACGATATTTTGTGCAGCTGGGATTACAAAATCCCTCGGCATATCATGAGACTATTGTACTGTGAGGGAACAGTTAAACCATGTTAAAGGTAGCTGTAAAAGCATACCATTCTGTCACTTTTTCAGGATGCAAGGGTTGTTTCTGGATAACCTCCGTATTCCACAGAATGCTCCATGGCCAGGTTGTGTCAACCACTATTCGAGCAAGGAATCGAAGTGCATAAGTTTCTCCCTCGGAGCTCTAAGCCTCCGCCTGAAATAGGTGCGCAGACTTGATTTTGTTTGGATAGAAATGCAAAATCTGCCGTGCGATTTTTCGTGCAGTCGAATATGGTGTGTCCAGAGGACGGGAAACAACTGGCGAACTGCCGCTGTTATGCGGCGACTCACTGCTGGCTTCAACGAGCGCGGTTGCAACATTTTCAAAGCTTGAAGACGAGATTTTTTTCCCCTATCCTCAACCCAAATGAATGCCAAGTTGCAGAGTATTTTCGAATTTCTACATCATCTTGCGTAGGTCAGTTGGAGACATTGGACCTCTTCTTATCTGCTTTATATAGACGGAATTCCTTTAGAGCTACAACGGGGGTTTAGTTGGTTCTGGTAGAACAATTTTGCCAATAGAGCTTTTTCTTGCAACGTAGACATGACGAACAGAGAAGAAACTAATGTTTCGTGCAGAATGTACCTTCTTTCCATCTAAAGAATAAAGGAAATAGACATGCGATGTAATACAAATTATTTTTCACATTTTCAATATATGCAAATCAATGGCATTTATGTTACGGCGGTATCTAGTGGCGAATTCTTTACTAAAATTTTTATATTAATAAACGTAAAGCACATCATCTGAATAATCTGTATTTCAAATTTCATGTCATTTGGACCAACAGAACAAGAGACCTCGATCTGTTCGTTAGAGCCCTCTGAAGGGGGTAACTTACTTCTTGTTAGCCCTGTATCATTGCTTGCTAAAGTATAGAAAAAGATAGAGTTCCTTGTTTGGCGAATTTAGTTTAAAATATATAAAGTTTAACTGATAAGTCTGTGTATCAAGTTTTATCTCCCTTTCTCTGGCTTTTCGCTGTTGACAGCCAGAGAGGTATTGAGGAAGGATTTCGCACAAAATTCGATAGAAATCTATGAATTTTATCCGCTTGGTTCAAAGGTTTTTTTAATTACCATATTCACAGACAGTCGCAATGCCAAAAACGTGTTGATTTCTTTCTTTTTTTTACTTAGGTTCGAAATTTTGGGTTTTGTCAACATTTCTGGTTTTAATATTTTTAAGATTACAATACTTCCTTTATACTTCTTATAGAAGAAAAAGAAATTTTCCGTAATTATTCTAAATTTAATCTACCAAAAAAATGTAAAATTGGAGAGGCAATTTTCCAGTCACTGAATTGTCCTTCCTGCCAATTTTTTTTGTAGAGCTTTGTTCCATGTTTCAAATAAATTGAAACAATTCCTAAGTTGTTGTTTTTTTAAACATTTTCTTGATTCTTCTCTTAAGATCAGAGAAGACGCAATAGAGAAGATGTAATTAAATAATCTAAAAAATTGGAAAATTAGAATAATTTTTGTTTTCGGCTTTGAATTTGACACATGAACAATATCTGAGTTTTATTTTAATAACAGTTTCAGAGGATTAGAGGAGAGCGTGACTATAAATTTGAGTTGGTGAATTAGCTCAAGGTCAATCTATACAAAAATTTTCCTTCGAAAATTTTTTAGAATTCCGAACAAGACATAAGGGTTTCCTTTAAAGCATTTTTTTTTCATAATATTCCATAGTATAGCATCCAATTAATATCATTTTTGTTTTTTAACAAGAAAAGGAAATAAAAATTTAATAAACTAATAAACTGGGATGAATCTATGCGCCTTGTTATTTCCTTCATTTTGGAACTAGACAGTCAAAAATTCATCAGGCTTTTTTATTTGATGCCTAAAACTTAATAAATAGAATTATTAAGTTTTATTTTTAGTTACTATATTGACTATTTAAAGTTAAGTATGACATATTTCTCAGTTTCTCAACTATATTTCTCAAGATGGTATAGGTTTCTACTTAATAATAAGACTTTTTCCTGTTATTCATTTCCATTATTGCTGTCACTTTTAGCTTATTTTCTATAATATCTATCCA
>JAOUZG010052945.1:1661698-1688566 GCA_026289955.1 Argiope argentata
ATATATATATATGTGTGTGTGTGTGTGTGTGTGTGTGTGTGTGTGTGTGTGTGTGCGTGTGTGTGTGTGTGTAAAAAATGAGATACTTTTAAGGAATTTAAATAATTTGAAAGAACATCTTCTACTAAAGTCGTATCAGTCTTAAACATAACTCGTAACCATCGAATGCTTGGAAAGAATGATTAATTTCTAGACAAATAAATTTCTTAAAGGTTTAATCATTATTATTAATCATAAGATATTGAGAATTGTCGCACAGACTGATCATTCTTCTCCATTTGGATAACCTTTGGCTTAAATGATAATGCTTTGAGGACTGAAATTTATTGTTAACACTTCCGAGATAAATTGAAGAAACCCTCGTGCACTCCTATTTTTGAATTAATGATACGCATTTTTAATGATTTTATGCGTGGATGGTCCTTGGGTGAAATACTACAATGATATGACATTTTTTTGGTTAGGAAAGATCAATAAAAGTTTGTCATTCAAAACAAACTCAAATAAAATATTTCCTTATAAATTTGGTTTTTCTTCTATCTTCAGCTATTTGGTATGATTTGTACACAGTACCTCAATTGCATTCTGTAAAGCGATGCATTTCGGAATAATAACCTTCTTCTCTAACCATAAAAAAATAATTGTTCCAATTCTGTGATAAACTAATGAGCTGCTTTAAGATTAACTTGATTTAACATTTGTTTTCGCCAGTTGTTTGTTTTCAATTCCTGAAGATGTCTGTTGTTAGTGACTGTGCAGAATTTTTCGCACAATGCATACTTCGAAAAATATTTGTGATATACAAAAACAAATTTATTTATTTATTTCGGAGAAACGTAAGGTTTCACTAGTAATTTCAATTCGCAGTGTTCAGCTACTTTAGCGAGGTTGCTCTTAATGCCGAAAAAGAACCCCATACATTCATATACTGATGCATCCTACCATAAGTGGTGGAATTCATGTAATAAATGCCCTGAGTTAAAGAATAATTAGCAGCAATGTTATACATTTGAAAAGATAGAATTTAGTGACAGATTGTTTATTTATTTCCGAATTTGATAAAATTTATCCCCTTTGTACATTTGCAACTTTTCGGTGATAGTAATCTAATTGAAAAAGTTTGGAAATAAATAATTAATGAAATAATATAATTAAATTTTGATTCTATACCTATGGAGCCACCTGATAGCAAATTTAGCTGAAAATTCTGTAATATTTAGATTATGAATTATAAATAAACGAATAAAAATGTTGAAAAATGACTAAATTAGAAAATTTTTGCTTTTAAGTAGACTAATAAGTGAATTTTTCGTTAAAAAAACAATTCTTTTTAAACTTTTCTTTGATATTATAATCTTAAAATATATATTCTTAGTCCATTAAAGGCCTAAAATATATTTCATGGCCATATTGTAATTGAATTAGAATATGTATATTCTATTCTCCCTTTTCTTTTTTTTAACAATCACTCAAAGATATCTTTTAATTTTGGAGGTAATTCTTCTCATAAAAATCCTCGAATCGAGAATCTTCACAATTTAACACTTCTTTTCATGATGATGGAAATTTCCATCATAAAATTTAGTGAGCAAAAATTGTACTCAGAAGAGGTGTACGGTAAATTTTTTTACTGGCAATTTTTCTCATGACTGTTATGTAATAAGGAGCATAGCAAATAATAATAACAAATAAAAAAAACAAAACGTCAAAATTATTATAGCGAAATTATTATATTTGAACTTATTCCGCTATTCGTTGTGGTTATAAGAAACGGGGATTTATTTAATATTTTTTATAACTAATATGAGATATTTTTTCTCTTTCTAATGAAAGCGATAATGAGAAGAGGAATTTATAAGAGAGGGACATTGAATATTTTGCACTAAGCTTAACGTGTACATTTAAATAATAATGGATATTTCCTGCATACTATTTTTTCAATTATTTCATACTATATATTTATACCAGGATTTCGCAGATATTATCCCTTTAACATAGAACATGACTTCTATTGCCCTAATTTATTTTTAAAAAAATCATGCAAAGAAGGGTTAATATAATTGGCTCAGGATCTCTTATTTCCCCCCCCCCTTGTGAACAACACCGCCTATATTTAGAGAAAAAGGAACCCGTTTGAAATTCTCACCCATTTAACATTCCATTTAAAAAAAATGATTTAGTCTTTTTATTGAATTGTTAGCGAAGTGCGTGCGCAAAACAGCAAAAATAACATTGATAGGAGGCTATTTGTTTATAATATTTAATCTCCAAATCCCATCCTCTTGTATTTTTTTAGTCATTTATTATTTTTGCTGTTCTATGGACTCATAAAAGGTAGCTATTTATGATTTGAATGGTTAACTTTGAAAAGTAGAAAAAAGAGAGAGAGGCAAAGGACTTGCGCTCCATTATGACTACGGTATATATGAAAATAACGATGGGTATTTTTTTCCACTAAGAAGTAGTAAGTTTATATCACTACCATCCGTTTTCAAGTCGCCTTAAATAAAAATACAGATTGCGTAGCTACAATTTTACAAACACGGAAGCTTTTGATTTGTAAATGCGAGACTAAATAGCATTTTAAAAAAAACCTGTTTTGGCAATGACGACTCATATCCTTATGATAATTCATTTCTGTATTGTCGACTTATCACATTGTCTGGATCTTTCCGCGAACTGGATTTTCTAGCAAACAAGGCGCTTCATCATAAACTGAATATGTTATCGCAAAAGTTGGCAAATAACTTAACCCATTAGTAACTCATTCGTACCCGGAAGCTTTTATTTGTTGAGAGAAAGAAAATTGGACAACAAAAATAATGCATAAAATAATACTACATATTATTTAGCTTAACTGTAACTTATGTTATTAAACGTGTAACGCTGGATTTTTACGACGAATTCCAAAAACGGTTAAATAGCATTTTAATTTGCTAATGGTTAGCAAGACAGAATGCTGGTCAACATACAACAGTGAAGGTTTTTAAAAAGTGTACATAATCTAAACATAAAATTAGAAAGATAGTTTTCATCATGAAATCGCAAAAATGCGCAGATTAAAGCGTTTGTAAAATAAACTAAAAAAATATCATTTGTTGTGATTTGTAATTGTTGTGTTTTCATATTCTTAAATGAACAGATTTACGGAAGGTCAACCTATTGACCGATTTGGTGTGAAATTATGCGAAATTTCAGAGTTTGGAAATTCAAACTGTGTACCGACTTTTATTAGTCTTGCTCTTTATGTTTCATAATTACCACGTTCTGTTGCACTCAAACAGACAAACATCTTGTGCAAAGATTTCACTCGAAATTAGTTAGAAATGGGCAACATTCATTTAAAGACTACATACCAAATTCCATCCGTTTAGCTCAAAGCATTTTTTAATTATCGTGTTTAAGACAGACGAACAAAAATGACTCAAAGAAATTCGAGCCTCAGAGGTTTGACTAAGCTTCCAGTTAAAATTCTTTGACGATTATAGCCCTTTCTATCTGTTTATTTCCCGAGTAAGAAAAAAAGAAGAAGAAGCTAAAACTTGATTACAAAAATCAAATTTTGTAAACTAGCAAAAATACACGCAATTAGTTTGAATCTTCGCAATTAGTTAAATTTGCAATTTAGTTTGAATCTTCGATATCTATAATTTGAATTCCTTTCAAAACAGAGACTAATATTTTCACCACTTAACTGTTTTGCTCTGTATGCCGTACGTGCATCTATTTATCGAATTTTGATAGTTGTAAACAAAAAATAAACCATTCATCACAATTATAATTCAGTAGTAAAATTACTTCGAATGCGTAGATGAGGCAAGCATTCGATAGATTTCCATTTGAATCAAAATATGGAAATATTCCCGAAATAGAAGGCATCATCTTATTAGATAGTAAAGAAAATAATACTGTTAAGTAGTGAAATTGGTATTTAGGATTTTATGTGATGCTAATAGGAAAACCGGAAGAGAGAATAAGGTACCTTTTCCTCAGCTGCGTTTTATTAGTTTCATAATTGTTGTCTCCTTTAAAAGTTTATGTATTTAACACATGCTTTCGAATCACAAAGTGAAAGAAAATTATTTCTTTCATAGATATGTGTGTGTATGAAATGATTAAATCAGTTTGCATAGATTTTAAAAATTGTTGCTTTCAGAAGATTCATCTTTATTGAATAAATGGATTTGATGAAATTTACAGGGCGTATCATACACATATGAATGCAAAGGAATCCTGCTGTCATTTTTTAACCAATAATAAGCTGTCATAAGAAAATTTATTTTTTCTCACTTTCACTAATTTCATATTTGCAAAGGTGAAAAAAGAGTGTCCAAATTTTTACCCACTTCTTTGTATACTGGAGCTTCCAAATTTTGAACATTTGTATCTTCGAAATCTCAATATACTATTTTTATTTTCTAGTTATTAGTTTTATTTTCTAGTTAGTTGTCGAACAATCATTCAATTTAATTAATTTTTTTATTTGTTACTCTTACCATCAACTAGAGAGAAAATTTGAGGAAAATATGATTTTAATCTCCTGCTCTATTTATAGTAATCAATTATAAATTCAAGACTAAACAATAATGAAGATAATTAAAAATAACTTATACTTTACAAATGAGAGTATTTTAGAAACTATTTTATTCTTATTTTAAATATTTTATCCTTTAACTTTTCTATTTTAAAGATATTAATCCCCGATTAACTTTTGTTAGAAACAAATGTTTACTTTTTAAAAATTTTGTGAGTTACACTTTTCTTTATCAATGCTGAATGAATGAACTTTTTGAAACCGTATATTGTATACAGTGCAGTTATAGGGAGTTTTCAAACAGTAACTCCCTATAACTGCATTGTTGTCTCATTTGAAACTAATGCAATTCATCCAATAATAATAACGTGGAGTAATCAAGACCTTCTGTTGCAGACTCCATTTTTTCAAAGCAACTTCTTACAACCTGAGAAATTAAAATATTAATTAAGATTGTTTAAAAGTAATTTTAGCAGAATTTTGTAAATCAGAAAATATTCCATTACAATTAATATAGTATAAAAAACGGATGACTTGCTTTAAAAATTCATAATTATGTTATTCAGAATAAAACAATATTAACCCTTTTTTTTATGTGAAACGAAGAAATTTCTTCAATAATTCTGTTTAAGTCACTCGCTTGCAAATCTGAATAAAGCATCTCGAGTTTCCTTTCTTTGAAATAAGGGCAATTCAAAGTAATTATCGTTTTCTAAAAAGATATGACTGGAAGAAAACTCTAAGCAGAACAAAATCTTGTATGTGACTATCACTCCCCTCCTTTCCAAGACTATTTCAGTCATTGCATGGCTTCATTCTTTCACTACTGGTTAATGCAGTCTACATACCCTGGAAGCATGTGTTGCATAATATTGTGCAATATAATATTAATCAATATTTTACAATATTGCGAATATTTATTAATATCATACAATATTGAGCTGTAATTGTGCGCTAATATTATCTAGAATCAAGATGAATATTAATTTGAAGAAGTATCCGCTAATTGCATAATTCTGCTTGTGACCATCTAAACCATCTGGACTTTCTTATTGCTCATCCATGTTTTTATTTCTAAGAGATGCACCTTTGCCTACAGAGGTAAAGTGGACTGGTGCTTGAATGTCTCACGTGGAACCAAGAAGAACCTTCCCAGCACTGCTTATAACGCAATTATGGACATTAGCGACTGCCCCGTCCTGAAATGAAACTTCTGAAGTACTTGCATTTCCAGGATGGAAAAAACCACGATCCAGTGATCATGCTTTTTGCCATCCTCTCCGACGCTGCTTGCTCGAAGCCTATTTGCCTTCTGCATTAGGCTAAGTAAGGTCCTTTGATTGAGTCCCGACAAGTCGACACTGCTTGTGGAGAGCGCTGGGTTGGCGTCGTCCTTGGCGATCCTCAAGGCAACCCTCCGCCGCTGAGATGGGACGACACTGTTACGCGCCAGCAGTATCGCAGGGAAAGTGATTTTTGCAGGAACAGCTGTTGGAGGGTTTGCTGCCAACTCCCCTCTTTCGACAGGGATTTGCTCATCGACAGAGCGGTGAGGACGGATCCGCTCAAAGACGCTTACTTCGCCAGCAGAGGCCGGGGGCCGTGAGGAGAAGGATTTTCCTCCGCTACAACGCAGTGCCCCTCTGATAATCCACTGAACACCGATGGGATTCCTGAGTGCAGAGGTGCAAAAACTCTTTATGGAGCAGTTGCTGGACACTAGAAATTGATCAGTCCCTATTAAAAAAAAAGAAAGAAAAGAAATTTCTTCGCTTTACTTTTCTCACTGTACACGTTATATCAAAGCTGCGTAATATTTATTGAATTATCAGAGTGAAAAAAACCCGCAACGAATACAGCGAATGCCTCTCTGATAGCAAACATTGCTGATCATCTGTTGACAATCGGGACCGACGGAAACTGGAAAATATTTTTCTGTCTGCCCACCTTTCCCTCACCCCCCCCCTTCTTCCCCGGCATGTTTAAAAAACTTTCAGTCAAAACTCGCATGTGACGTCAGAGCAAGTTGAAAGATGACGTATGTGGTTCTTCGTCCAATCGCAGAGCGTCCTGAAATTGCATTATCATAATCACTCTGGTTCGAAATTGTTAATATCTGATGGCGTCATTTGGCGCATGCGTGCCTCTTCTTGTGTCCGTGCGGGGGGGATGGCAGTAGTTCGGACACCATCGGCGGCGATTTCATAGCAAAAGAGCGCGATGCCACGGCGCAAGCAGGAGCGTCCCAAGCACTTGGAAAATCCGGAAGAGCTCGCCTCCTCCCTCCAGAACGGTGAGTGATGGTTCATATTTCCGTTCATAATCGCGGTCGTCATGGACGTGCCTTTTTTTAAGACACCTTGTCAAATGATTTGAATCAGCTTCCATAAATTGCCTTTTGACACTCACTTGCAAGAACGATGTTTTGAATCCAGTGAGGACATAATTGATTCAGCCTGTCATATTTTGTCACAATTTATTTTTGAAAATTATATTTTATTTTGGCATAGGTTTGTTGGCTTGTAAACAATGCACTTGTTGATACTGAAACGATCCTAAAATTTACCAAGCTTTCTATTTATTATTATTTAAATAAACAACTTTTACTGAATTTTAAAAATATATCCATTTTTTTTTTGTAATATTCTTTTATTATTCTAAAAACAGCTTCGTTGTGCAAAGATCTGAATTGGCAATCATTTGAATATAGCTGTTTAAAAGTTCGTTTAATAATGCAAGATATATTTTTATTCCAGTTCCTTATATTTCATTTTCGTAATTACGACTATAAGCTTTAAAAACACATTACAATTATTTTTCGAGCCATTCAAATCGATCGAAGCACTTGATGAATGTTTGTACGAGATCTAGTTTTTTTAGAGATTTCGATCGTGGTTTTAAATTTAATTAAAAAAATATTTATTCTTTGGTCCTGTTTTTTGTATTTCTGAACTTTTAGGGTAAAAAGTATTAGCATAGCGTTATAGACATAAAGTTTGCATTTTCAAACCCGTATAAATGAGTGTAACATGGAAAAAAATGCAAGACTTGAAAATATTGCTTCATAAAATTATTTCTTCTGTATTTGTATTCTCTTGTCCTCGATTTCTCTTATTCCCTTTGATTTCTGTTTGCAACATATTTCCATTTCGTTGATTTGTAGCCTCGCAAATTTGAAATGAATTCCACTGTAGTTTTTTTTTTTTCGTAATCTGAAATAAGAAAAAGTGCTTCAGAAGACATCAAATTCATCTTACTCCTTCTAAAATTATTTATATACTTTTTTTCTGTCATCAAAATGATTTTAGTATCTTAGATTTTCTCTATTCATATTAATTGTTTTAATTTGAAAATTTCTTAATAGACAAACGCTTGAAGCTCGATTTTCCCTCAATAACTTTTTCTTTTATTTCATTTGGAGCAATAAATTGAATTCATTTATTAAAAGAGAAATTATCAGTGAGTTTTTCACGTTTTGGTACAAAATGTAAAAAATGCAAATTTGATTGAATGGTCGAATACTTCTTTCTCAATCATTTTTTCATTATAAAAAAAAACAATAATTTAAGCATATTTTTGCCTTTTCGATAAAATTGACTCCTCTTTGCATAAATTTACGTCAATCTTCTAAAAGAAAAAAAATATAAAACGTTTAATCACATTTATGAAGCTGGAAAAAAATTTCTTACACTTTTAATCTGAAGTTTGGAATTGTCAAATAATAATTTCTATCCCACGCAGATGAGTAAAATAATTGCATACTTATTATCATTTATTTGTTATTGAATGGAATCTAATTACAAGTACATCAGTTCTCGAAAAATTCTTACAAGGACATTTTAATTCATTGTTTAACAAATGAATACAGATTTCTTAGCCATAAGTCTTACGCTTATAATCGCTCGCTTACATCTTTTTTCCCACTTACAGTATTCTAGTGATACACAATCTCATAAGCTGTAAGCAATCACAAATAATAAATGTTGAACTATGCGATGAATTTTTAAAATTTGAATTTGCCGATAACTTAAATAGTTTGAAAGATCTATGTAATACTGCTAAAAATTAGAAAGTAATTTTCTTCCAAGTCAAAACTAAAACCTGTAAAAGATTTCATTTCTGGATTATTTTGTTTTGTTGCGTTCCATATAAACTGAAGTCAATTATTATTATTATTATTTTTAAGATCTATGATTTACTAGAGAACTTAACTGCTGCAGACATATTCAGCGGATTTGAATAAGTCTGGTTCAAAGAGGTGCAAATAGAATTAATTGAAAAGTGACGCATTTATTGAAATTTTTTTTTAAAATTATTACTTTATTATTAATTAATATTAACCTTTTGCACTCTGAGGCACCATTCAAGACGGTGCACACTTTGAAGTTTTATTTATTTATTTTCAATTTTAAACACACACACACACATATTTGGAGCGATCAACAAGCTCTTGTATATTGAGTTATGCATCGAATTACTTTTCCGAGTGTAAAGGGTTAAAAAAAACTAAATATTAAATTATTCCTTTCTGCCGTATTTAATTAAAAAAATTTCTCTTATTCTGTTCAATTTCTTTATTTCGAATGTTTGATCAGTCGTGATTTTAAATGGCCAATCAGCTTCGAATGAATAATGTGTCACTTGTGGCTCGAAACTATTTGAGAAGATTAAGCAATTATCAGTGATCGCCAATCTTAGTATCTCGATTCTTAGAAGGAACGATAAGGGATTAAATTTCTTTCTTATTTTGGCATCTTATCTATCTAGTTTTTAGAAAATATTGATAAAATAAGTTCCTGTGATTTTTTTAAAAAAAACGTGTTTATCAAAGAAAGTATTACACTAACCCTAAACTTTCCTAAATGAACTAAATCCTAAATGAGGGATTTCCTAAAAGGAATTATTGACTTTACTTCTACTTCTTCCTAAAAGTTATGTAGATATCATCTCATTAGACAACGATAAAAATTACACTTTCATGTTGGTATTCAATAATTTACAAAGCCGTAGACATTTCTTTAGGAGAGAAAAGCTCCGCATCCTTCTATAAACTATTGTCGTTCAAAACAGTGGATCTATAGTCATTATTCTAGTCCAACCGACATTATGAATCCAATTTGAACTTGAAGATATTACTTGGGTTTCATGCAGTGGAGCGCAGTTGTTACGCGCGCGCCTGCAGCAGTCCCCTCGAAGTAATCGCTGTTGACGGGAAACTGCATTTCCCGACAGGAATCTCATATAAGTAACCTTATTTTGATAACATATTCAAACATTATTATTCGGTAAAAATATTAATTTGAAACTATTTTACTATATGTAAGAAGAGATAAACCGTTTGAAACTATTAGCCACAATTACTTTTTATCGAGAAAACAACTTGGAATTTGTTAAAATTGCTTTTGAGACAATATGCAAAAATAATGTCTAGGGCTGTTAATATCTAAAGGAAGTCTCGTGCTAAGTTCTATAATGATGAAAATCGATGACACCATTGAAAAAATTTTTAAATGTCAAAAATTTGATTTCGAGACTCATTTTTCTATCACTTTGTATATCGATGAAACGTTGTTTTTTCATTCTCACCCATCTTGCATAACAGAAACATGATTTGTTTGAATATAATCAAATCATGTCTGTGATAGTATGTGATATGAAAATGAGCATTTGAGGAAAATTCTGATGAAAACATTATTCATGAGAGATGTTGCCTTTCATTCTATCAACACACGCGGCAAAATGTTGACAGCTCAATTATGCAGCGAAATGATTGAGTTGAGTTTCTTAGCCAAGGGAAGCGCCCTTTGGGTTTTATTGCTTAGTCCCTTTGGATCTTGGATACAATCTTAAAAGAAGCTCCTTTCAATTTTATCAACCGTTCCAAGTATCCAGATTTTAACTATTTTGTTTCTGGATTTAATCCCTATCTTGCGATTATTTCATTATTTTTCGTAGCATATTACATAAATCCTTATTAATCTCCTCTGGCTTTTCTTGTATCTAATAATACGTACGTTGTATATTCATTTTAGTCTTGATCTGCCTTTGATTTCTATTAAAACATTTTACCTGCAAATATCAGCACCTTTTTAAGTTCTTCCTTAAAATAAAAGAGAATGAATTGGAAAATTCAGATTAAAATTGTAACAACAACAAACAAACAAAAAAGAGAATTGTTAGTATAGCGTTTATATTTTGCTGTTTGTCATGTAGCACTTTACTTTAGAACTCTGCATTGAATAATCCTAAAAATAATTAAATAATAGAAATTTTGTTTTCGAATTCACATACTTTTGTAGAGTATACTACTTATACACAATTTTGAAAAATTTGGAAAACAATCTGCTTTTCAGATATGTAAGTAATAAAAGTATTTATAAAACTGCTAATACTTTTTAGTTTAGAGTTTTTAAAAAAGAATAAGTACTGTCCAGAATTCTGTGAAATAATGCCTGAAAGAATCAAGTGAAGAATGTTTTGAGATTTCTGAAGGTAAATTTCTCAAATTATCTTCGTCTAACTGATAATCCGATTCCCCAGCAGCTTCCCTCGATTATTTGACTTCAAAACAAATCGATTTATTTTTAATCCCGCAATGTTTGGATTCACGGATTTCATTCAATGTTGACGCGCACAAATTAGGAGTATCGTTGAAAAAAGCGACTTGTTCATGAAAGCTTGGTTCCCAGTAGTTTTGTAATTGTACCCCTCGTTTTAATTTAAATGGTTCTCATCGTTTCGTATCAATTATTTTTAGTGCTTTTATATCCATTTTAGAAGGCGACGTGAGGCATTTTACTTCTTTAAATCTATAATCAAAGACTTAACATCCAAAGTTGGTTTCTCCCTTTTTGCTCGAGATCGTGTGTTGCACATGTATTACTTACTATCAAAAAAATTTATATTTATTAATTAATCTATTAAAAATATGCATGTATAGTTTCTATAGAAACCTGTGTAAATGATAAACCATCTTTGAGTATCAATCGTAAATCCTTTTGGAATTTGCTTTAATCTATTTGTTCTCGTCTGATATTAAACATACTGTAGGAACGAAATGTATAGATTTCTGGATAAATTTATTTCAGATTAAATTTTTCTTCAAAATGCTGATCGCTGATGTCTATTACCTTCAAAATTTCAATACTTCTGAAACTATGCGTCGTTGCTTCTCTTAACGGAACTGACATTTTCTGAAATTTCGGTTTTAGCTCCGCAGAGTTAAGATTGCTCACAATCGAATGATTCCTTTTTGGTATAATTCGTTTTCCCTCATATTTATTTTTCCCCATCGGGTTTTAAATTAAAAAAAAAATTGGAAAAGATTTAAATTGTTGGTTTAAATGATCAAGACAGCTTATTGAAGTAAAACTTTTTAAGAATATTGGAAATTTAAAAAGTAATTGACATTTTTATATAACATTAAGTCGGACTAAATATATGAAGCTGCAACAATAAGGCTTGAAAAGTTGTAAGAAAGGCTAACTATGCGAGATGAAAACACAAAATTATATAATTTTAAAACATGCCAATTTAACTATTTATTAACGTATATTCACGTCAATGCAAATCTTCATTTTGGTTCATGCATGTATAATTTTCTATATAATAAAACGGATTTTTTTTTCAATTTATTGCGATATTTTGCAAAATTTGTTATGCAACCATTTGTATTGTTTTCTTTGTATATACGCATTTTCGCTTGACTTTCGTTTGACTAAAATAAAGAACATAATGGAATTTTAAAATATATATTTCATAGTTAACTGATTAAAATAAAATTATACAAACCTTCATCTATAAGATTTAAATTATGAAATAGGACGGGGATTATTAATAAGCAGAAATAAAATACTTCACATTTTCGGTTTTCGAGGCAAAGGGTACATGTGTATTTTTCGAAAATCATAATTTTTCCGCTCATCACATTCGAAAGACATTATTTATTTCGCAGATTATTTTTTTTAACTTAGTCCTAGATCCTTATATTTTCAATGTGAATACTTTTGTAAAAGATCGACTGTGTTTTGTATGGCATCTAAGGAATCCAACGAACATTGTTTGAAAAACGGCCTTTAAAATTCTTCGAACGTTATCATGAATGGGTGACATAAATCATTTTTACCAGAAAATCCGATTTCTTCGGATTCTGTTACATGAAAGGCGGCTTAAAAGACCAGAAGCTTCTCAGAAACGTAAGTACAGTATGTATCCATTATCTTGTTTGACAGGCGTCAATGGGAAGCTTTTACGACACCCCTCCCTAAAGCTGTCTTCTGATCTCCGGCAGACACCTGTTTTCTCCCCCAAAATGTACACCCCTTCTCTGAGTTATGTTGGTTTTAAGTGACTTTTCAAAAACGAGTTTCAGCTCATTTTAACAATCTTCTATTCAAACTTCGTCTGCAGTCCGATAAGAGGGTCGAGCCCTCGCCTAATGACCGGGACACGGGACAGTTGGGGAAGACAAACCGTACCGGAAGCACCCTGTCACACACCTTCTTTCCCCTTACATTTGATTTGGCACGACTGACGTCATTCCGACCTGCATCTACAAAGGGAGAGTGGACGCGAGGAAGAACACTCCTCGATTTTGAACGAAGTGAGGTTTTTTTTTCTCCTTACAAAAAGGATACGAAACATTTCCATTATGAAGACTTCTCACGGAATCGCCACAATTATTTGTAATACATAAACGCTTTAAAAATATATTTGCCGTTGCAAATGAATTTCAAAGTTTTTTTTTGCGTAGATATTAGACAATTTTAGTACTGCTTTGTATTAAAATGAGTTGATATAGTTGGTGTTGCTCGGAATTGAATTGCTTTTATGTCTAACACTTTTAATGTAAAAACCCATTTTGTATACATTATTACAGCGCACACAACTTCTTACTACACCGCACCTTTGATTGATAGCTCATGGCCTTGATCACTTCCAGTTCGCCTCAAAATGTGTTTATCGGTGTTTTTTAATTACCAGTCAATAAAGAATATTGTGAAAGATATGAATAAGAAATTAAAAGAAAAATACTTATAGAGAAAATAAGTATCATAAATTATCCCATTTCGAAATTGCCTGTGTTAAATTTTAAAAGAATTTTAAAAAAATAAAGACCTAAGATTTAAAAAAAATGTACAGAAAGAAATTTGGTATATCTGATAAAGTAAAATTTTGAATTTTTAGATAGAATTAATTGGGTTTAAGGTGACTAATAAAATAACTTACCCATGAGTTAGTGCAGAAAAAATGGCAAAATGTCGATTAATTTGTAATCAATTAAATATTTAACCAATTTTTGTAGGTTTAAAAGCAGGAGGTATTCTTTGTTGTTCTCAAAGTTTGGGTTGAAATGGTCCAATTGTTCAGAAGATATGAAATCCATATAGCCACGAGGACTTTTATTTAAATTAATATTATATGGCAGATATATTTCTTTAATATCTTCTAAAGGCTTACCAAACTTGAGTTATGATTTGTAGACACGAATTTGGCCCGAAGGGGCATGTTGTTTGCCATGATGGTTAAGAGTTCGATGTTAAAATATTAAATTAAAAATTGCTTTATGTTACACAGACAATGTAGTGAAAAAAAGGAGGGGCTGAGCAAAGATTTTTGCGAGTGATAAGCAAAAGTCAGAAATGAATAGGAACTTTTGTTGTAATGATATATTTTTTTCTCTTGTGAATGACTGAATTTTTTCAAGTAGCATTTAAATTTCCCTTCTTTTCCTTTATTTGGAATATTGCATGCAATAAACTTGAAATGCGAGTTTTAAAATGTGCGATCATTATTTATATGAACATTCTATGTATTGCATTAAAGCAGAACATCAAATAAATTTAGTGAATATTCTATGACGAATGCTTTCCAAAATTATTGTTAGTATAAAGAATAATATTTTTCGCTAGATAAAACTGTAGTTTTTTCTGTCATATTCAAAAATGATGGACATAAATAACGATCCTTCTAATAAAGATAAAAATAAAAGGATTTCATTTCTTCAAGTAAAATCAGTTCGACATAAAAAAAATCATGAAATCTTATCTTTAATTTTCCTACAATTTATTCGTAAATGAACGTCATATTTCTCCTTCCGATGAAGTTATGTTTTATGTATTTCGCAATAATGAGGCTCCTGACGTGAATTGGTGTTTTTTCTGCACCACAATTCTTTTTTAATGTCTAAAGTTTTTGAAAAATTTATTATTAAACAGAACAACAATAACAATTAGTTTTGCTGCTTTTATTGGAGAGAGAACAACACAATAAAAAAACAACAACATAGAAAATTGTTACATTTTCACTCAATTTGATTGCCAAAGCTTCCGTTCAAGAAAAACTTTGCAAATTGTGTCCAGGTAAATTAAAAATGCAGCAAATAAAATTTGAATTCGTGCTTCTTAAAAACGTTCATTCGGCTCAAAATTCGGTACATATTTACAGTTTTGAAATGAGGACTGGATGGTAAATTTCTTCCATCTGACACAACGCTTTATTTTAGTTATTAACTTTCCTAAAACGCACTGACCATCAACGAAATTTTAAGCTCTGTAAGAACAACACACTTCTGTAAAATCGAGAGTTATCCCGATAATCTCTTTTGAAAGCCGGTTTTCTTGCGAGCTCAATATTAACATGTAGAGAGAGGACGGTTTTGATTCCAGTTTTTGTGGATCTCGCTGTGATCGGTATGAAAGGAACGGTAAGGTATAAAATTTGCAGGCTAGAGATTTTATAGCATTTGGATCTAATTAATGGAAATACAGCGAACCACTTCACTTTTCTGTCGCGATATTTGTTCTGCTCAGAGAGCTGCCTTTCCAAAGCAAGTTTCTTTTTATAGCACTTAGTATTAGGATGGATGGTATTTTGAGCAAAACATAATCGAATCGAAGAATTCTCCTATCCATTTTATTGTAAAACCACATAAGACGCACGTAGTTCCGTGAAGAGAACCGAGAGGGGCATCTTGTTGGATTCTGAAATTGGTGGGGATCAACAATTTTACAATCAAATACAGATACGAATTTCCTTAATATTGTATACCTTTTTTTATATTCTATAATTATGTCCGCAAATACGGAAACAGTCAACCAATAAACGAATTTGAAGACTTCTAGTTATAAAACCGAAAGAAGGAAGGTGATAATTAGAACAGATTTAGCAAACAAGTTTTCACTGTAATAAAAAATAAACGACTTACTCGATCAAAAATAATATCGGCATGTTAAGATTGAATTGCGAAAATAAAAAAAAATTATTCATCGGTAGATTTTGGAAAATAATTATTGATAATATGCTACGTCGACAGTTCTTAATCCCTGGACCATTAGAAACGGGTTGGTGGGGTAAACGTGAAGCAGCGCGTACCTCCCTGACTGTGCTCCCGGCAGCATTCGGTACGGCCACCGGCCGTGGGCCCACCGACTGCCGGCCGCCCTTTCCCGCTCCCGGTGCCGCAAGAATGCGCTCTCCGCTCCCATCCACCTCTCACCACCCTCCCGCTTTCAATTCTGAAATGATAGAGCACGCACGCCGGGAGGTTTCAGCTTTTCGTTGGGAAAGGTTCTTTCCCTGGCAGGAAAAAAGGACAGGGAGAGGGTCCTTTTCTTTCTGTTTTTCTTAATTTCTCCTGCAGGCTGAAGAGAGCATCTTCAATGCCATGACTAGGTCGACGGGGGAGAGGGGGGGAGGGTTGTGCAACCACTGAGCATCGGGAGGGGGGAAGGAGGTAATTAAAGAGACAAAAAAATGTATCCTTTCGGATATTTATTTGAATTTAAAAGGGAAATATAATTTTTTTTCAATCAATAACCTTTTGTTAATTTCTTTTATAGCCCTTCAAACTACACTTTCCTTCTGTCGTATCTCTTCAAGTTGCCCTATTGGTGAAGCGGGGGTGGGGATATTTATGATACGGCACCGCTAATTATAACAATAACAATTTTTACCCTTTGAAGACCGCCTTCCGAAATTTCTTCTTTCAAGTCAATCTATATGGTGCATTATCTTAATTTTTCTAATTATAATGAAATACCCAGAGCTGTACGAAGTCAAAAATTGGTTTTTCGGATAAAACAAAACTAATACAGTTATATTTTTCATTTTTCAAAAAAAAAAATGTAATGAGTTCTAACGTTTAATGAAGAATCCAATTACTTTTTCGAGTGAAATCTTCATTACTTGCCTCTACCAGAAACACCTGACATTCAGTTGTATTAGAATGATGCCCAGTTTTTGAGCACCGTGAGAGGAAACGACTCTCAGGACGGAATATTTCCATTCCCTCCGTTACTATTCCGTTATATATATAATCTTCTTGAGCTTTAAAAATATGCAATTTTAGATTTTCATTACACTTTTCTCTTTCTCAAAGAAATCAAGATTAAGTTTTTAAAGAAAGATGTCTTTGTCTTTCTGACTTCAGTTCAATTAAAATATTTTTTCATCAACAAAATAGTTGCCCTTAAGTCAAATTTGATTTCGAATTTGTTTTATTATATAATTGCTTTTATTCAGAACTAAGAATTGATAAAATTAAAACTATTATACTTTGATCGTTATCTATTTGGAGAGGGTTTTGTCTAATCTTGCTAGAAATGCAAGTGAAATTGCACTATGATGACATTGCAAGTATGATGACATAACGGTAATACTTTAACCGAAGTCATAGTTCATAAAACAGCCGGAAGGTATTTTTAAAATAAGATGTTGATCCTAATCATAAAATAAGATGCTGATGCAGCGTTCTGACCAAAGAAGTTTGATATACATAGGAATTGAATCTCCGGCGTCCTGGCGCAGAGGTAGCTCGTCTTCCTCGTGATCTGGGTGTCCTGGGCCAAGTCCCGGTCAGGGCATGGTTGATGTTCTGTTTTTTATCTGTGAGATGTGTGAATGTGCCCCCCCTGTGAAACGGGGCTGTGCAAGCGAATGTGATGAGTGTGTAGCTAAATCGTACTCTTGGCCCTAATTGGCGTTACTTCAAAAACAAGAGATACTCATTTGGTTTAAAATCACTGACGGTCGTCAGCGTGCTCGTCCATGGGAAGTGCTAATAGTAACAATAACAACAGAAATAGATTAGAATCCAGTAGCAAAGTTTGATTATTAATGGCAACAGGATAATCGCTTTGTTGCTTGAACTTCATCAGACAGTGAAGAAGTTTGAATTCCAGTAACTAGTAATGTTTATCCCACAAATAAAACGAAATCAACGTTTTTTGTTCTTTATTTCAATACCACACTAGATTATCTTATTCAGTCGCATGAGTTTTCTGCAATTCCGATAGGTGTTCCAGATAGGGAATTGATCTTCTTAATACGTGCACTCTCAATAGATTGAGCTGAAGAGAGAACAATATTTAAAGCACAAGAGGCGTGTAATATATGGAGAATTTCGGATCACAAATTTGAGCTTAAAACCCAACTTTTGAGATGGGAATAAATTAGAAGTATATTTAACTTATGTATTATTTGAAAATTACATTTCAATCCAACATTCGCAAAATTATTTGGAATCGAAAATTAAGCAACAATTCGTTGTATATTTCCTTTTCTCTCATGGAAACATTGGAAATCTGTGAATCTTGTAAATATTATAAGAGAATGATAGCAACCTGGAGGAGAATAAACCCGATGAGTGTCTGGCGAGTCTTTCATAATGTAGTGAATTTTACACTTGACTTTGATTGTTGGATGGTGCAGGAATTGGCTACTTATTCTAAAACAATGGCTTTTTTTTTGTTTAAAATGCATTGATTTTTCAGATCCATTTTCAAATTAAGTGAGCAGGGGCTTTGAAGTAAGCAAAAATAGGTAAAAATTGGGAATTTCGTTTTTATTGCAATCATCAACATATGCGTTTATATTCGAATAAAACAGCGTTTTAAAATGTATTGTTTAATAAAATGGATCTTTAAAAGGGCAAAAAGACAAAAAAAAAGTTTGTTTTGAACATTTTCAAAAGGATATTCTTACTAGATTAAAATATTTTTAAATTGCTTCACAGGTCCTAATTTTTAAGAAAATTAAATGTAACTGATCGTCATTATTTTCATCAAAAATAAATGATCAAAAAAATGTAGTTAAGAAAAACAAGATCCTTATGAAAATTTAGTGCTTGTGCGTAAAAATATAGCATTTAATTGGAATTAATACATAAAAAGCTTAATTTAATTTTTTAAAAGAATACATAGTTTTGTTCCAAATTTTATACAGAGTAATAAAGAAAAAATATTTGCAAATGGGCGTCTGATTTTGAATCATCGATAGAATGGATTAAAAAGTTATTTGTCTGAATATTTTAAAAATTTACATCCTTTAATTTTTTTAAAAAAAGTGGTATATTTTGTTTTTAAACTGTCTTTATTTATTTTTCAATATATATACGTAAAAAATTCCGTAACCATGAGCGAATAACTCTTAAAAAGGCCCAATAATCCCCTTAATGCAATTAGTTTGTTACATTTAAGTATTGTCACGTTCAGATGTACGAAAAAAAAAAAAAAACTGACCGACCTACAGTCAACTTGACGATGATCAAAAATCGAATGCACATTTTGAATTCGAGTGATTAAATTGCTTCTTCCACTTAGCTTACGAAAATTGCATGGCGAGACAGATGGACTAAATAAAAATCTACACTTTCGGTGCAACGATCGTACGGAAAATTTCAAAATAACGCGCTCATTCCGTCAGGATAGAAATCGGTCACAAAACGATTTAATCGGATTCGCGATCTGAGAAGTGGAAACGCGTTTTCCAATCTCAAGGTCAAATTTTTCTCCGTGTGTCCAAAAAGAAAAAGTTGGGAAAGTGAATCGTTGTGTGGTCGGCAGATATTTAAAATCGGCTTTTTTTTTTTAAGACTGTTGCTTCCGTTTGATTGAGCGACGTTTTTAAGCCCGCTAAGCTATAACACCCCAGTCGAGTCACTTGACAGCGTTTGAAGGGTATTCTTTTGTATAATAGATTTGTAGAATCCGAAGCTATCGAGTCGGCTTTACCACAAATGTTTGACGAAGCTGCTGCCCATAAATCACACGGAATCATTCACGTCAAGCACAACGAGGAGTTAAACTGAATTGGGAATAAAACCACAGCTTATCAAAATACATTCTTTCCAAAAAGATTACGGTTGCAAGAAACGATCCCATTTATGAAGAGAGAGATCACATTCTTTTGAACACAGCTGAGTCCCTAGGTTTACGAATAGGTTAAATCGTGCTGGAATGAACAGGTTTAAACGTGCAATTTCGTTTTTAATTGATAAGAGCATTCACTATCAACAATAGTCTGAACTTGTATAACATGTAAAGTGAAAATATATTACACCAAGTTTGTTTAATTTCGAATGCCATCTTCATGGCTCAGGGAATCGCACAATAGAGAGAGATTATCAATTATTTTTGCGATAGTCCAGCCATGTTTGGTTTTCAACTTCATATCGGAAGAGCTTGATATTTTGAAATCCCCAAGAGTAATGTTTTCACACACAGTTATTTTAACTAATATTTGTAAAATTGAAATTTTGTAATCGGTGTTTTTACTCACTTTCCGACAAGACTAGTTTTAAAGGGTTATTCTTTTTTTTCATTCGTAATAACAGTGCATTAATGCAGCATATTAAGAATAGAAACACATATATTAAGAACTGAAGAAAAACATTAACATTTTTATCATACAGAATACTTTATAAAGAAATTTTTTTGTGCCAATTGCTTTGAACAGCGTGTTGTAAGATAAATGTAGTAGTATCAATCTCCTTAAATTTAAAATGTCAAACAAAACAGGGGGGGGGGAGCAGACTCGTATTGTCGGACAGTTGAGACTTGTATGATATACAGCTGAGATGGCAATCTAATTTAATAAAGAGAATTAATTAAATGATAATTAACGACTGATAATATTAGTACAGTGTTTACATACAGCATTCCAGAACTCATGCGACAGTGTACGATTTCCTCTTCAGAAATATGAGACAAATCAAGTGAAATGAAAGTGTAAAGGAGGGGAAAAAACTAAAATAAGTCGAAGAGATAGCTAAAGATGAGCAATTCTTCATTTGAAGATTTTTTCCCCTCATTCTAAACCTTTGAAAATATGTCTAGACACTTAGGGATATACAACTAATCTGCAGTCTCTGATTAACATGTCTAAAGATCCTAAACACATAAAAAAGTTAAGCTCTTTTATGCATGCAATTTATAAAAGGAGAAATTATAAGCCATAGCATTTTAATTATCCAAATTAATAAAACGGTAAATATGAAAAATGTTTTTTTTTTTGTATGTTTTCGTTTCTGGAAAATTTGCTTGAAATTTTGTTGAAAAACATCAAAACTAAATTTAAATTCTTGTAGTACTTACAATAACTAATAGTTGAAACCTATTCTTCTACATTTAATTGCAAGTAGTGCTTCCACGGGAGAGATTAATAATAAAAATGTATCATTAATAATAAAAATTTACGAAATCCAGTGAAACGCAATACTTTATGAGTTTTAAGGGCGACTGAATCTCATTTTTACATTTTCCGTTCCATTGGGCGTGTAATGAAGACATGAATGAAACTGCCGAAGATCAGGTAAAATATAGATATCATATCTCAAATAATGGAAAACCCATAAAATTAGTGCTTTGTACCCACCTTTTGAAGTTAAAACGACTTGAATCGTGCTTGAAATAGACGCATGTTCTGTATAAGGGTAAATGGGATATTGTATCATTCCTCATACAGAAACTGGAGAGACGCAGGAGAGGAATACGGGGATCTCATTCTTTATTCCAAAACAGATCGCAGAGACTCTGATTTTCAATTCCCGTGATTGAACAATCCACTGAAGGTGTGTAATCAAGTCCTGAATCGAACTGAACAATTCAGTTCGACTACGATGAATGGGGGATTTTTTTTTTGAATACTATCTCCAAATGGAAACAATGTTTGCCCCTTAAAATGACCAAAAGAGTAAAATTGACTTTTCTGGTCCCGTGATGAGCCCCCAAATCAATGCTGAACCACCCTCATGTTTCACTGTATTAAGGAGGCAGTCAGGATTGCACACTTCTGCGGGAGTTCGCCTTATATAAATTTATCTCATAGGGGAGAAAGGGAGTAGCTGGATTCATTGTAATCCAAGGCATGTTTCCATTCATCTGAATAGTCATTGCAATTTTGTATTCGACATTTCTGATTTACATCTGCAGTAAGGGGTTTTGCAATTGCAGCTATGACCGAATATTTTGTTTATGCAATTCCATTCGAATTGTATGGTTTGACACTAGATTCTGTAGATGTTTCTTCAGCCCAGCAGTCACCTTTGCTGCCGTGGTCTTTGTTATGGTGGTTATAAGCCCCCTCAATAGCCAACTGTTTCTCGTAGCCCTATATTCTTCTCAAAACAGAAATTGGTTTTTCTTCATTAATTCGTAATAGCAAATGTTTTGTAAAGACTTTCTACTCAGTACATATTGATACTCCAACAGATGTGTCACTGTTTTTATTAACGTAACAAGCACATGGGTTCTCACTATCTGCCTTATTTTTTTAATTCTGGAAATTCTCTCATTTTAACGTTACCATATATGAAATTAAACAGACAATGATATCGATACACTCTCACACACCCTTGTCTATAAGCAGTAATATAACAAACAGACAGGCACAAAAACTGGTAATTACGAATTTAATTTAGTCTTATACTATGGCATATGAAAGTCGCTGTTTTCAGCGAGGCTTTTACATTATTTTGAACAACCAACCCTATATATGTCCTTTGATTAGTTCCCAGAACTAAAACTACGTTTCAATTTGAATGAATCCCTCAATGTGATTTATCATTGACAAAAGAAAATCTCTTATCTATTTCCTTGCATACATCTCTTCTTTTCAAAACAGAAATTGGAAATTAAAAAAATAATGTTGATCCTCCATCACTTGATGCCACACGTGTTTAATTCGCTGAATGGTCACTCCACCACCAACTCAAAACAGGCATTCGGCTTGCCGATTCCTATTCTCCTCGAACAGTTGATGATTTTCTGAACCGAGGTTAAAAACAGCGTTTCCTACTTGTTGCCGGTCCGGTACCAGTTGAGACTAGCGACTTCGTTCTTTCTCTCCCGTATTTAAATATCGATTTAAAAGGGTGCACGTGCGATGGGTCCTCCATTCCGTATGCAAATACCAGAACAATTCCCGAGCACGTGGTTGCACTCGAAGAAGCCGCTTGCTCTTGTCCGTTCCTCCGCCTGTTTGCAGAGGCCTCTCACGTTTCCCCCGCCCTCCACCCCCGCGATGATCCTTTTTCATTAAAGAGCGCGCGCTGTCTGTGTGCCCCGTAATTGCCCGCCTCAAAATGTACTGTAAGGGATAGGGCACTTTCACAAGCACCCCAGAAGACATGGAAGCGGTGAAATATCTTTACTCCTTTATGGCCAATGGAGTTTTTAAGATTTTGTCATCTACTGAAATGCCTTCCGGTTCTTTTTAAAACCCTGAAATGAAGAATTCTGATCATAATAGGGAAAGCATTGATCTCACTTTCGGTTCGAACTATTATCACTTTAAAACTCAAAAATCTTATAAAGAAAATTAACGCTAACAATGTATTAATGTACACTATTCTGGAAATAAAAAAAATGGGAGAAAAATATGAGCTTGAGAAATAAAGAATTTTTCATTTTTTGCTTTTAATTAAATGTTATTTACATTTTTCTGATCGTTGAATAATAAAAAATAAAATCATGAGTATCGTTTCAGAAGAATGCTAAGCATATCGTACAATTTGTTAATTATATTTAAGAATTTTTAACCTGCACACCATTTCAAGTTCAGCAATATTTTTGAACTGCCTGAAGCAGAATTAAAACCATCAACAGTGCAGTAGTTTTTATATTATTATTACAGTATCTTCGAAAGACATTGACGATTGAGGCAGGAGTTTAACTATAACAGTGAATTTTTTTTAACTAACTCGGGAAAAGAAAGACCGCTCTTTGAGACCTGTAGTCTAGTATAAATAGGAATGCACTCTGAAATTTCAAATGTAATCATAATTATAGTTTCTTTTTTACACAAGAAGACTGATTGAAGATAGGGCTATCGTAAAAAATTGTGCAAAATATAGAATTAAATTTGTTTCTTCATTTGAAAAGAACAATTTTTAAACTTATATTGATTCATAAAATCTATTAATAAATTGTCTCTAGTTAAAAATGATCCTTTACAAAGTCAGCATAGATTTGACCTTAAAAGAATTTTTGCGATGAACTTTGTTTAACCATCTGTGATTACAAACTCGAAATAACAATCAACTTGGGGAGGATGGAGTATCGTGGAAAGTGTGCTGTCGATGCAGTTCTTGAAAGGGAGAAATGTTCCATCGATGTGATAGTACATTTCTCCATTGCTTGGTAGTAATTAAAATTATGTTTCAAAATCTCTTGTAGAAAACCAACTGCACCCCACACTCTGAGTAAAATGTCGAGCGAAAATAGAGCAATATGAATCAATGATATGCAAATAACTGTGCTATTAGCAAAAAGTGGAGAAACAATCAACCGCAAAATATTTTTAAAAAGTAAAGTTTTTTCTTATTAAAAGCTATTTTAAACTAATTCGAATGAAAATATGAAGGATGATTTGTAGATAAATACAGTAGATGAGGACTCTTTTGCTTAAAATGAAAATATTTTAATAAGGATTCAAGTTTAAAATACATATCTAGAGTAATAAAACTAAATATGGCCCTTTCACCTTTAAGCTGAACAACAACTAATGAGAAGAGAGATCATGACCAGGACGTTTTTTTTTATGCATGGGTTTTCGAATGTGTTCTAAAGAGTTTATTCCAGTTCCTCTTCCAAATGATACCACGCGAGTGCCTGTTAGGATTTTTTTAGGCTAGAGTTTAATATTTTTTTCTTTATAGTTATGTCAACAAAAATGATAGGCAGAAAACACATATAATCTTCGTTTCCACCCTTTATGTTCTGTCCTTGAAGTACTATTCCCCTTCTTTAGAATCTGGAGCGAGGCATTATCAGTTGGTGCGCCAAGATCAGCAATGAAATGGGTTGCACAAGAACTGAAAAGTCAAACACACTCGAGATCTGAAGAGTCAGCAATCGGATCCTCCGGGGCCCGATTTGTGGCAGACGCGGCCAGTCAGTCACATTTCAGCACATGATTAACTCGTCGTCTTTGCGCACACATTTTATGGGGTTGGGTGGCACTCAATTGCTTTTGGAAGAAAAGTTTGGCAATTCACCAGAAAAGCGACACCTTATGTCCTCATCTCTTTTCTGATGGGAATGTAATGAATGAGCGGAGATTATTTTTGTAATTAGATATCGCCTTTTCACCCATGCAAAAATCAACAACCCCTATTTTGCCTTGGTGTGGCGTCTTCAGTATTTAATACGTAACGACGTCGAATTCAATCTTGGTAGCTTTTTAATAGTTACAAAAGAGAGAAGAGGATGAGTGCATGCTTAACTGTCTGCAATCATATCTTGACTGTGTAACATTTCAGTTTTTCAGTGTTAATTCAGCTTTATTGCAACTGTTTTTTTAAAAAAGTGAGTGCTTTTCATCATGATTTCTTTTATGTCTTCCATCTTTGAGAGAATGAAGATTTCTAAGAGTTCACTTTCTTGACATTTTTACTGATATTTTTCGCCCCTCTGAGTTAAGAAAAAGTTGAATAAAGTGATAATTCATTGGAACAATCTTCTATTTTGATTATAATTGTCTGTTGCCATTCTACAATAAAAATTAAGACGGATTTCCGCTCCACGCACGTTAGCATTACACAGATAATAGGAAGTAATATTAAATATAGGAACGCTGCGGCATCTCGCCAATAGTATTTATAATTTTGGTGTGATGTTTAACAACAAATATTTTTAGAATGTCATCTAAATACGTATTACTTTTCATGTTGGAGATCATCTATTAATAAGTGATGCTGTTTGATGTGAAATAAAGAAAACAGGGAATCAATCGAGAAAGAGGGGGGAAAAAGTATTTACGTATTAGACCGTCGATGCCAACGGTTTAGTAACGCATTGGCGACGGATTCAAATTTAGGGATCAACCGTCGACGCCAACGAAGCCAACAAAATGACGGACGAAAGATAAGATTTGAACAATTTTTAAAATAATGGTGGTTTGGCAACTCATTGGCGATAAATATCGACGGTCTAATTCGTAAGTACCGAAAAAAAAAATGTAAATAAAGTCTGAAGATGATGAATGTCTCTTTACAATGAGAAATGAAGGTTGCGGATAAAGAGAATAAAATTTGTCGGATCATACATGATTGACTTTTTGAGTAATCGATTATGTTGAATTATTTTGGTCAATTGTATTGAAGGTACCAAAACAAAAACTGATTTCATAAATCATGGGACTATTTTTCTTCCAGTATGATTCTTTTCAATTGAAGAAATGACAAAATCTTTAATAATCGGTAATATTGACTCAAATTAGACATAGGTGTGTTGTAAGGTGTATTTATCATTATATTTTCATCGCTGTTAGACTTAAGTTGTAAATCTTTGTAAAATGAAAGCTTTTAACGATAAAACGAGAACTATTTTTGTCATTTCAGTCAGAGCAAAGGAATTTTATCTCTTGATATTTAAACATTTTATCATAAGATTTGTAGTAAATGTAAAAACGATAGTTTATTTGACTGTAGCTCGACTGAAAGGCATTAAAAGTGAATGGGAGAGGATTGTCGATCTAAAGGTTGCAGAATCCATAGTAATTATTTTAAATCTTTGAAATTCTTAATAGCTTTCATTATTTAATTTTTTAGCACTCTTAAAATTATTTTGGTATTCAATTAAATCAAATCAATCCTACGAAATGCCTTAGTTTTTTTTAAATGTATAAAAAGGATGCAAAATAAATTTGGAACTATAATTTAAATCAATATATATTTTTCTCAATATACCTTTTTATACTGCAGAAAGTTTAGACTAAGAATATCATATGAGAAGTCATATATTAGCAACTATCCTTATATGATAAAAAAAGGAAAGGATATATATATTGTTTGAATGTAGCTGAAGGATTCATTCCCCCCCCCCTTCGTATTTCGTTATGAAGAATTATTTGGGGCTAAAATTTAGTTTCTAAGGACGTGTTCTAAGATTAATAGCAAGTTTTAGCGATCCCCCCTCCCCTTATCTTACGAAATGTATTGTTCTCCTTCTTTTTTTTTTTAATGCAACTCTTCTGAGATCATTTCATGACGAGTCTTTTCACAATTTTTTTTGAGGATTCGACTTGCTTAAAAATCAGCTTCAAAATTTGCTTTT
>JAOUZG010052945.1:1692644-1741435 GCA_026289955.1 Argiope argentata
AATAAAAAGATTAGAAATAATAATAATAAAAAGATTAGAAATAATAAAACTGAAATGAATATTAAATATTATGGAATGTAAGTGCATTCATGAGAGAACATTATAATGTGGGATTTAATGGGTTTTGATGCATTAGAAGGGCATTGCTACTGTCCAGAATGCCCTTTTCCACCTATGCATGGCACATTTGCAGAGGAGCCCTTTATAAGAATTTAAAAGCGGCATTTTCTTTCTTTCTTTTCTTTCTTTTTTTTTTTGGTAAATAAACTTTCGCTATAATCCAACTCTTCTATTTTAGTAACGAAATCTGATATCTTTATTTCATACAGTGTTGTGCACCTTCTTATGCGGTTAAATTAATACAGTAAAACATTAAACTTTCAAAAAAGGCTTTCATCTTTGAGACAACTAGAATACATCAATAAATAAAAGAAAAATGCTGCCATATGCGTCATCGTTAATGAAAACTCATCGAAAACATTATCTAAACGAACAAACAACATAATGATTCTGAGTATTATTGGTCTGAATTTGTTAGCTCATCTACAGCTAACTATATTTCAAAAATCGATATCAAAATAGAAAATCAGAATATAAAAATTTTTTTATCTAAAAATAATTATAGAAGGAAAAACTATAAATAACTTGCATTATAAAAATAATTCAAAAACAACAACAACAAATTCGAATTTGAATGGGGAACATTTGTAAATATTTAACAAACGGGGGGGGAGCAAAAACAAAAACATTTTTAAATTGTGAAGAAGGGTTTAAGAAGCACTCCCTAATATTCAGTCGCATAAAAAAAAGTATTTGTCATTTTGTCACCCTGAATGTTTGTTAAGCGACACCCATTTCATCCTCCTAGAATCGGCACCCCTGGCATTCCACAGAATCAAATGAAGAAATGTCAGGATCGACTCTTTGTCCTCTTGAAATTTCGATTAGCATTCAACATTCGAACAAAACTCGATAAGCATCAAAATTTAAATAGTCATCAAGTGACGGATGTGCCGATTTGTCACCACAAACAATCTTTATCATAATAGCAATTAAAATCAATAAATAAGTAATATTTTATGAGATAGTGACGAAGCAATATTTTTAGATCTATGAAGATCAGACAGATTAGATATTTTTGGAAATATAGAGAAGCAAATGAAGTAAACGGTAAAGATAAAAACCACCAATAGCTGAACAGACATTTCGCTCATATAAAATTGGAAATAAATCAGAATAATAAGAGTTTATTTATCCGTCAACCTGTATACCCTTTCTCCGAGGACTGAAGTGGTATTTCCCGATTAGTTTTGGAGACATAGAGTTGGTAACACATCGGTAAGTGCGTATATGCATTTCCGAATATGCATGTAAAGTATATGAAATAAAAGAAAGCATCCCAACACATACTCCACGCATATACAATCTGGCATCAATCCGAATAATAAAGGTTCTATCAACAAATACGCCCCTTCCCAAAGGGCCGAACCAATCAGATGATATTCAAAATTTATTCTTGATGAATGTTCGATCGGGATTGGTGAAAATCAAAATGTAAGTAAATATCAAATGCCAGGAGGGCCCGATTTCCTTTAAAAAATTTTTTTATTATATGTATAGCATAATATAATAAATAATGCCCCGTGAAATAGAAATGCTGCAATATTTTTTTGAAAATTTAAAAGCAGATACTGAAATCAAACAATCAATATTTCTGAAATATCGAATATTTTTAGATGCATCTAAAATCGGCATATGAACTATCTGGAACAGTTTCAAAAATTGTTTTATATGTCTCCATCACATCAGGATTTAAGTGTTGTTGATTTATTAAGAATTATTATTGTTTTCGTTAATCAAAGGGTATCTTTTAGTGAATCATTTATTTTAAAATATTTAATTGTTAATTTTTAAATAATTAATAATAGTTGTAAATTTTATTATTTCGTACACTAAAAATTAAAAAAAAAAAACTTATGGTCTTGAACATTTTTTTAATATTGTCTGATTATTTCTTGAAATCAGTTACGAATATTTTGGGTCCATTTAAAATAATAAAGAATGATTTAAATAATCTGCTATTTGATTTGGAAGAAACTTTTTCAAAGTTTGTTGGCCACTAGGTATTTTGAGAAAGTGATAATCATCGGTAATCTATTCTTTTATTCAATGAAATGGTTCCTCTTCGGTCACTAAATGAAACAACCACTATTTTGACATTCTTACAGTAGCCACTTTAATAGTTTACGAATATACAATTTAATGCTTAGTAATATGAAGTATTTGCCAATTTCGGTTGTATGTCAAGGTTTTCTCACTTCCGGCCTGAACATTTATGAAATGGATGACAAATAATAATTGTATTATTAAAATGAAACTAAAATATTTCGAGAATAACTGAAATAGCTAAATGATACTGATATACGTTGAAACTTAATTAAAAAAATATTATCTATGTATTCTACTTTATAGCGTTAATTAAACGAAATAAAAAATAGAGGCTC
Source organism: Argiope argentata (assembly GCA_026289955.1). Lineage (NCBI taxonomy): Eukaryota > Metazoa > Arthropoda > Arachnida > Araneae > Araneidae > Argiope > Argiope argentata. Next base: position 1,695,149 of record JAOUZG010052945.1, read on the forward strand.
AATTTAATTAAACAGAAGAAGACAATTTTAAAAAAATTGTTTTATTTTAGAGCTACATCAATTATTTATTGGACATCATACTTATTTAACATTTCGTTTCATTTTTATTGATTATTCACTGATGAATTAAAATCGTATCGGTTGAATCCAAATTTAATTAAATGATTTATTAGTACTAAATTTTTAAAAAAAACGGCAATTAAAAGCTATTGAATATGAATCAAACATTTAACTATCGCTGAAAATGAAGATTGCATATTTTTAGCAATTTTTTAGGGTATTTGCTCGTTAGTAAAGCTCTCAATGATTAAAGGGTTTCAAAAAAATGATCCACTTGCGATCGCTGAGGTTAGATTTAACCTACAATTTATGCAATAATTTATGAAAATAATTTTTTCTCACATTAAGAAATAATCAAAAGGAATTCAAAGTATGCACTTTGTTTAAACTTTATATGAATATGAAATACAACGTTCAGAATTGAATTCCTCACAAATTGAATAAAAAAAATTCCATTACAAAATGTTTTTGGCAAATAAATATGACTTCGGTCATCAATAAAAATGAAGATCTTCGTGGCTTAGCATACGAATATGTTTTTTGAGTTATTTCCTACTTGTTTTTTTTAAAGTTAATTTTTGAATGTGAATGCAGTTTTCGAGCGACTTAAGAACAAAGAATTGGGCTGATGTTATTTCAAAAGAGTCCAGCTGGCTGATCTTCCTCCAGTGACCATGAAGTGTCCCGAGGGTCCAGTCGCCCGCAGGTCAACCCGAGTCCTAATCCAAACACAAGCACCTCTCTCACCCTGGATTCACTCGTGTCTCAAGTGAAACAAAAGCGGAAGCCATCTTTGGCGACATTTCGCCTTTTCAAGTCACAACGGAACGAAACTTTAGTATTAAGAATTTTAAGATGATAAAATTGATAGTTCCTTTTGACCAGGTGATTACTAAATGAAATTTCGGCTAAAAAACTACAAGGAAAATTAAGCTTGAGTATTCCCTCCTTGATTTTCTCGTATATTTTAAAAAGGAAAGTTAATCCGATGCACCATGACACACTAAATAAAAAAAAGAAAGAAAAAATTGAGGTAAATTTGAGAAGAAAAAATAAATGTTAGTAAATTGATGGATGGGTTTTCTTATAAATTAGTCTGTGACTTCTTAAAACTGTATAGAATATTAACTATAAAAGATATAAATATATAAAGGTGTGAAAGGTTTATAAAGGATTATAGGATCATTTTATGTGAACCTTTATAATATGAGGCAGGGTTTTTAATTACTTCCAGTGTCTTACTGGGACAAAACTGCAGACAAATCTATTATTTCGATGCAAGAGTAATTCCTAATTTCATTTTGTTTTGTTTTTGCTCATTTGAATAAAAATGAATAGTTAAATCAACAATTTCACTGTAATGCTATTTGTAAAATGGTATTTTAAATTATATTCATATAATTTACCGTGTTCCTTAATTACTGCAATCGAATAGAGTTTCATCTAAAATTATTTCTTTATTTTTGATTTAAAAAAATTATTTTCATTTTTTTAATTCACAGTATTTTTTAATTATCGTGTTTCCCAGAAAAAAAAATAACTTTAAAATTAGTTTCGTTTTGACATTGGAGAAATTTCAAATAGAAATTCATCGAAATTATCCGAAATTTTCAGCCCTTCGAATATTTTTTCTTTGTACATTTCATTTACGAAGAAGTTTTTCTAGTTAACCTGCATTTTTTATCTACTGTGACAGAATCGATATTTTTGTGTATATGTTTGTATATTTACCCTTTTAAGGAAAATGAAGAAAAAAAACATCTAAAATTTATTTTAACTTTTTATATCAACCTGAACAATAAAAAGAGTAATGTGTGTTTTTATCATTCCCTAGAACTATTTGTGTTTCCCAATTTTGAAAATAATGTTATAAGCACATACTTTTTAAAGTGTACCATAATGCAGAACTTTTTATATTTTTAACTAGCTTCAAATTTATGTTTCTGTAATTTTCGGTTTCACTTTGTTTTCATTTACAAAGATCGGCTTTAAGCCTTTCTCTCCCTTTTTGTACAAACAATCATAGTAATTAGAGTGAGGTAATCTAAAGTGAGATTCATCTGAAATTTCTTCCCTGGCAATAATTCATGATTTGAACGATCCTTAATCGGAATCTTCGCATTTTAACACAATTTTCTCAAAATTTTATTTCCAGAAGGAAAAAAAAATATCAAAATCATTCAGAGAGCTTTAATGCTATGCAGTTCTGCTTTATATTAAACATGATTGTTTAATCTAATAATTATTTCAGAATAAGGATATATACGAAAACAAAAAAGAATCTTAAGAAAAGAGGATTTAAAATCATAAAATTAAGAAGACTACTGTAATAAAAGAGCTTGGATTGTTCTGAAATGTGATGCAACAGAAAATCGGGGAATTATGGAGAATATAACAAAAAAAAAAATTAAAAACGGTGGAAGAACACCCCTTTGATTGTTACTTATGGGTATCTACGCTTGCAGTCTGCAATCAATTTGAATGATGCCTTCTTTACTTCATTTATTATTAGAACTTCTACATTTCTGAAAAAATTAATTGGTTAAATTAATTAAACAATTTACGTAAGATATTCTTTAATTTAATTGTTCACAGTCTGGTTATTCATTAGTCTCTTCCCCTTCCCCCGATCCGCAATATTTTTTTAATTACTTCTGTTTTATGCAATAGATATTAAAATTTTTTCCTTTAATAATTATATCAAAATTTATGGCGGGCTTGGTGCCCTCTTGCTAAAATATTGGTTTCGAAAGTACATTATTGTATTTTGAAGACCGAATTAATCCGCCGACGAAACGTTATTATAATATGTTGTCGTTGGATATTGTCACAAATATGTTGGATAAATACATTATGGTCCATGTATCACAAATATACATTTTAAGTTGGCTAATATGTAGTTGTACGTAATTGTGCCATCGAAATTGAGTTGCTTTACATCACAAATTTTAATCTTGATAAGTTTAAGACCATGTATTTGGGGTAGTTTTTGGCATTTCCGCGGCAAGTTCAATTGCCAGGCGAGAGCCAGGGTGTACTCTAATTTTCCGGCAACCCTTCCCCATATCGGTCGTGTTTATGAGAAACAATTCCGGAGCGAGCGGCGCAGTTATGAACTCCGTCTCGATCTCCCGGGAGGCCACCCCTCTCGGACTATCTCATTGACGTAAATCTCTGGTTCGGATCGAGGGGTGGGAGGGGGCGAATCCGTGGTCAAACTGGCGATCAGGATTTACAGCTGCAATCCTCCGCACTGCAGAATGGGTCATATTTCTCGCTTTTTCTTTGCCATAACCTTGTACTAGCGCACCCCCCTACGCACTCAGTTCAAGGGTTTGCTATATATTTATGTCGTGTTTTCTTTTGTCTACAGCTGAGTCCGCCGCCTCCCTCGGGATTTCGCACCCGTGTGGGTGCTCCGGGGGGCTCAGCTTGTTCTGGCGCGGGAATGTGCAGTATAGATGTATTCTCTCCCATATTCGCCCTCGTCTCAGTTGAGGTGAGATATGAGGTGGCCCGTGAGATAGTGGACATTTCTAGACGGAGCTTCCCGATGAAAGTTTTTAAGTTTTTTTTTTTTAATTTTAGATCTAAAAATATCTTGGCCTATCATAAACAAAATGATTTAAGAACCGAAAACGAAATCTAACTTTTTCAAATGGGTGTTTATATTTATATTTGTACGCATGGCCATTGGAAGCTGAGTGAGTCTCCAGACCATGTATTGTTAGGAGTTCCCCCATATCCAAAACTTCAGTATCGTCTCCTTATCGATGACCCAAAGAATTGAATCTTTCTCTTCTCTCGGCGGGTCAGCAGACATCCGATTTCCCAGTTGAAGTGGCTTGCTAATTTCCTCTTAGTTTTTTTTCTTCAGTTAAACAAGTTGGTTTAGTTCTTACATGGCCATATATAGAGTATGTTGCTAGCAATTATTATATATTTTTTTGACATTCAGTTGGAATAAAAAAGAATTCTTGATCGTTAAAAAAAAAAAAGTGCCAAAATTTTAAAAGCCTGTTTAAATAAGGGGGAGATTGCAATATATTTTGAAACTGTAAAAAGATTTTAAAAAATAGAGTGTGAATTTTTGTCAAGCAACGTAGCAGTATTACTGCTGTTGTAACGCAAGAGTAAGACTTTTAATTAAAATATGAAGAAATATTGTACTCGAATTTAAGCTTAAGTCCAATTATCAGGAAAAGTATAAAAGGGTGAAATAAAATACATAACGGCCATTTTATTGATTTAAATTATTTTGCTTCCGTCCAAAACTGCTGCCCCAAATTTATTTCTGAATATCGAAGACGAGGAGAAGGGGAAGGATTGTATGTACTCCTACCTTAGTAACCTTTAGTAATATTGTTCCTTCGCATTTACACGAAAGGCGAGGAATCCAAGAGAGAAAGTTTAAATAAAAATTATGGATATTAAAATAAGGCATTGAGTGTTAAAATAGCTTAAATACGTGTAAGCGTTTTTTAAAGTGTAAATTTAAAGAAAATTTAAATTTGGGTGAAATTTTTGCTAAACCATTTAAGTATGTCTTGTACAGGCGTAAATACATGGTGGGAAATTCAGATCTATATCTGCATTTTTTGTTTTGTTTTGAAAAAAAATTATTATTGTCGGGGGAAAAGTAGAAACAGCGAAAAGGGTATACTTTTCTTTTTTTTAATTGAATGTGTTTTCTGACGATCACTGCATTTATGATCGCCGCTATTTAATGTTTTTCGGAAGCATTTCCCACACGTATATAAATTAATAGATATTTATAGATTTTTCAAATATTTTATTCCCAACTTTTTTTGAAATTTGATCAATGTAATGCAACTTGCAATTGTATTATATTACGTTTAAAAGGGGAGTGACCCAACCTAAATTCTGTCCGCGAATTCAAACACACATAAGCATATAAAAGGCTTTCCCCCCTTCTAAAATTGATTTTAGCCAAAAAGAATTGATAATACATGAAATTTTTTACCAGAAATTCCCTTCTTCACAAAACTTATTTAATTAAAATTACAAATTTTTTATCACAAACTAAAAATATTTTTTCCAAATGCAAACATTTTTTTTTTTAATTTACTGTTGCTTTATATAAGCTATTGAGAATTTCGATGGTTCATTGCATGGATCATTTTAATACACATAATTTCCCTGCACTTTCCTTTCCGATTCACAATCTTTTATTTAAATGCTTTCTTAAATATTCCAGCTTTCCACTCATGTAGCCCGGTCGCAAACGCGGTGGTCTGTTTTGGATGGGCAATGCGGTAATTTGTTCGAATAAAATTTTTGTTACATTTTTTGCCATTTTGGAATACAATTCGATTGGACTAATAGGCATGACCCCCCCCCCCTCAAGAAATAGATATCTATGTACAAATCTTATCTGTTCCATTCACCGAGTACAAATTGCATCGCGTTTCTCGTTAAATAATGTTTTTATTATTATGGACTGGACAGCATTTCGATGTTTTCTAGAATCCTTTTTTACCAATTCGTATTGAGATACCCTTTTATATAATTTTTCTTTGAGGATCGATTAATTTATATTATGAGGTTGTTTTCATTTTTTAGCTCTTTTAAATTGCAAAATTCTGTTATGAGCACAATGGCAAAAGGAAAACGTGTGCGTGACAGCGGCAGAGAGTGAGAGAGAGAAGATAGCTGATTTCAATGGAAAAGCAGTACTGAATATAATTTGTCGCTTTAAGCAATCTGAAAGTGTTCGTCTTGATGAATTCAGACTGCATTTTTCGATTAATTAGAATGTGAGGGTGGAAGATTTATTCTGAAATGTCCCCATAATAGATAATTTGGATATTTAAAAAAATATTTCGGTCAATAAATTTCAATTATTTTGGTATAAAACGAAACCGTTTTTATTATATTCTAAATCTAAACTATGTCTTTCGAGTTAGTAGAGATGGAATTGTGTTACCAATATTTTACTGAATTCCTCGAGTGACAGAATAGTGAAATATCGATATATTTATAGAATTTTCGATGGCACTACACTACTTTAATATTTTCATATTTGTATTATTGCATGGATTATTTGTATTTTAATCCCAAATGTGTAAAGTAACAATAGCTTTAATTTCTACAAAAAAATAAATTAGTTTTTATAATATTTATATCAAATAATCATATTATGTGAGAGATTGAAAAGTTGGAAAAAACTAAAATAACTATTCAACTTTTTTTTTTACAATCTTAAATATTTGGATTTTTTATTCATATTTTTTTATTTTATACTAGCAGTTTGTGAAGCGTTTTCTTCTCCCCCCCTCTCCTCCTCCTCCTCCTTTCCTATGATTCCAAACTATCGATAAAAGCAGTAGGCTCGGGGTGAGAGTTCTTTTGCAGGAAGGCGCCTTAGGCTTGGGGGGGGCATTAATCTACTTATTGCATAAGAGAATATTGTATAAGCTTGCCAGTTGTATAGCACCATTCTAAGTATCATTGCATTTGTGGAGATGTCGCATCAAGTTTCATTTCGGTGTTATTTTATATCGCAGGATTACAAAATATTTCGTCTAGTTTTGAGCCTTCTTGAAATAGGTAGGTTTGCTGAAGAAAGTTCATGCAGCCTAATTTGACTTCCTATTGAAGATATCTTGAGTGAGTTTTACTCACCGTTTTAATCACATTTTCGGTTTTTTGCTGCAAAACACCAATTGTATATGGGTATCGTATGGGCATATTATTTCGACCTGCTGTAAAATAATTTTGTGAAGAAATATTTGTACAAATTTTGGATTTATAAAAAGAAAAAGTTACAGTTTGTTAACGCTTTTTAATCATTATTTTCTATGGTTAATGCTGTATTCTTTTGAATTTCTTTTTCTACAAAAATGGAAAAAAAAATAACCACTAAAAATTCCCATAAGTTCTTTCTTTTTATAAAAACCTCACATTTTTTGTTATAAAACAAAAATAAGAACAAACGTGTTTTTAAAGTCATTTATGCGTTTACGATTATTTATTTTCATTCAAAGTTTATCTCTTTTGCTCATAAACCACAAGAAGAAACTTGATTTCACGAAAATAGGTGCAAAATGCGGAAAACTTTTCTGGATAAAATGGAGTTTTATTATCAGGTAATTTACTTTTGAAAATGCTCTAATGGAACAATGGTAAAAATGTAACACTGTGATAATGGGGCACACTTGCGAAATGAGATTCATCTGTTAAAAGTCATTTCGGTAGGCTCTTTGGTCCTTCAAAATGTCAATGTTTTCGATTCATTTTCTCCATTTCACTTCAACTATTTTTGACACCTTGAAATAAAAGAACATTCTAAAAACTCTTGAAGTTAATCATTCCACCCATCATTTTTTTATAACGTTCACTAATAGTAGGCGTCTTTCTCTCTCTCTCTCTGATGTCTGAAACGCATTTTAGCGCGGGAATTCTTGCAATAAAATGATGTAAATTGATTTATATTAAGTACAACTTTTCATTTTTTATGATACGTTGCAGCTTTTCTAAAGTTAAAATTTTTGTTTGTTTGTTTAATATTAGCAAAAGTCCGTAATAATCATCTTTAAATTCAGTTTTTTGCTTAAGCCATGAAGATTTGAATTCTTTTAATGCGGAGATCCTGGATATTTATATTCAACAACCGTGCTATTATCGACTTTTATAGAAGTAAAATTCCTTTAAAAAATCTGCATCCAATTTTGAAAAAGTTTGGTGATATTTGTTGTGAAACTTGTATAAATTATGCGACTCTTATATTTTCTCTATAAAGTTAAGCAAGAGTTGACGCTGTTCATTCACTTCTCGTTGTGAAAGTCTTGGAAACGATGACTTCCGAAACGTTACTAAAAATCCCGATTTCCAAGATGAGCATTTAGACTAATCGAATTTACTACATGTGAAATTATCTAAAGAAAGTAACTTTTGATTATGGCTTGGGTTTTAAATTTTGACGGGAGGTTTAGGTAACTCTCAGAAAACTAAAAAAAAAAAAAAAAATCGCCAAAAGCGAGAATGTTTTGATTTAACGAGATTGAGATATGTCGAGGACAGTTTTTAACTACTATCTTGGTTATAATGAGCGCGACGATGGTACTCCACATATCTATTGAACTGAAGTAGAGAGGGTTTTGTAATTTTTGGCGTATATCTGGCAAAACTTAGGCGTCTTCGTTTGGCGTATTTTAGCCTTAATGGTAAGGCATCAGTCCCGACGTTTTTGTTTAGAACCCATAAAAAAATATGACTTTTGATTAAAATTTAATCCAAAGGATAGAAAACTACCCGTTTAGGGAAAATGAACAACGCAAAAGGAAATTTTCATATACATAGATACAAAAGAAAAAAAAGAATGCATATTAAATAATGTTATAAGGAATGATTGAAAACAAGGTCACGGGTAAAGATCTAAAGGTGTCAAATAAAGGAGGGGGGAGAAATGTTAGTAAATTTATGTTATTTCGTAAAAAAAATTGTAAAAAAGGGATTAAAACATTGTCCAGACCACTTGTCATATTTAGTTGTTAACTAACCGAGTATAGTTGAGGGTGAAAAAACAATATTATACAACGGATGCCATTTATCTTGGCTGTGTTTTGATGTTAAAAAAAGTACAAAAATAATTTATTTCTATCATTGGTTTCATGACATTTAATAAACTTATTCACATCGCATTCTTTCCTCTCGTACAACTACATTCGTGAGATGAAGGGCGCCAATCTGAAACTCTCAGCTCGATGCATTCCAATTTGAGTAGGCACCCATTCAGTCTCGGGAAGCGTGGGGCCAATTTGAAAAAAAAAAAAAAAAAAAAAAAAAAAAACCTGGTCTGCTTTTCTTGGCAACTTGCATCGTTGGATTTTTACCTCCCTCCTTCTTTCGTATATTTTCAATTTTAGTAGGAAATAAAGAAAAAGAAGAAGGGGGGGGGGAGAAAACAATGGGAACTAAAAACGTTTTTGATAATATATAAAGAAACTTTTTTGATATATATGTATATAATATAATGATTTTTAAAAATGGGATCAGACATTTTTGTTGGTTTTTTTTTTCAACGTTGGTTATATGTCTGTGTACATTTTTGATTTTTCTTTTAAAGTACAAAAATAAATTTGATTTGAAAAAAAAATGATCCAGATTAATCGAACAGAAATCCAATATTAAGTAGTAAAATGGGCTAAATGCATTAATTCTTCCTGACTTCTATCGAATAATTTCTCTAAAGATTTTAAGGATTTGGAGGTAAGAAAAAATAAATATGGTTTTCTTAAATTCTAACATTTTGGGTCATTGTGCCCCGATCAATTGTCCTGCCCAACCCATCCTAGTTATCAAGAGTAGAATGCTCACTGACCAGTACAAGTGAAATTGCAATAATTTTAAGACAGTATTTAATCGTAAATTATTGAGCGTGCTTATAAAAATTGATGCTTTTATTCCACATAGTAGAAAAAAAGAAAGAAAAAAGAAAATTTCCAAAGAAAGAAACTTTTTAACGCTGAGAAATTCTTGGAATGAAATAGCGAATTAAATTCAGTGTTCCTTTAAAAGAAAGAGGAGGGGAAATGGCACAAATTTCATTTAAATTAATTTGAAAAATAGATTAAAAGGCAAAGAAAAATTGATGTCGTTGAAAAAAATAAAGAAAACTATTTATGAAAAGTTTTTAATTTTCAAGGAACGTGAAAATAGATTTTGAAAGTTGATCTATTCCGAGGCTCCAGAGAAAAAAAAGTAAATTAAAAAAAACTTATTTAGACGGATATAGAATCTTCTACATAGTGCACTTACTTCTTCTAAGTGTTAAGAATCGTCAAAAGATGTGGAAGGATTTAAGCAAATAAGCAGATATTTAAAAACATTTTTATAGATTAGAGATTATTAATTTGAAAATTTGCAAGCTCTTTTTTCGAAGGGGTGGAAATCTTCCATCAAGATTGCTCTATCGTTTACTTTTTCTGGTCAATCTGAAATGTCAGTTTCTATAACAACTGTTCTCTGAAAGTTTATCGACTATCAACTTATTGCTATGAAAATTAAATAGTTTTTTACTTTCAGTTTCAAATGTTACTACAGCAATCCCTGTTCACTTTCGGTTCCAATTGGATAGTGAAACTGACTTCTTACGTTTACTATTTGGGAGAGTTGATGAGCGCCTAATTTGATGTCTCCAATTTATTTAAAAAGCCCAAGCAACGTTTCTTTCATATTTCACTTGTTTTTATACTCTTTTAGTTAAATTTACTTGTTTGATGCTTTAAAGGATGAAGTGTTGTCGTCTATTTCTCATTCCTTCATGTGATAGGGATTTTGTTTATTATCGATGGAAATGCTTTAAAAAAATTAGTTGATTATTTAAATTTGTATTTCATACCATCAATTAATACGTTTGAAAAAAAAATACGTAAATAATCGTGATATACTTGATGTTCTATAATACTTATAATTTTGAGTTGTAATTAACGACATAAACTTTTGGATAATAATAGGGGTAACTATTGTTTAACGCAGTAATAAAGGTAAAAAATATTATTGCCAAATTTATTATTTTTTAAATACTGCATCTGAATCGCATTCTAAAATGCGAGGAAAGGTAGAAGAGGACGCCAGGATTTTGCACTGTGATGAAAGGTTTAAGATGCTCTAACCTAACTCATCTTCTCTATTCTAATTTTGGTCATGAGAAACACACAACTTGAAAAGCAGAGGCGCACGATCGGCGGCTACCTCAAAGTTAGAGAGAACAATCAGTGGTGATGAGGGGCCACCCGATAGCTACACAGGCATGTAAGGCGTGCTTCGGAAGAAGAATATCTTTCACGCGCCAGTTGTTGGTCATTCCTGGCACGCTTTTCCAGTCGCGAGACTTTTCCGGAGCACGTGTTTTCCCGAACCATAAATTTAAACCTTCTGTTTCTCGAAAAAGCGCGCTTCGCAGGGAGACAATGGGATACCGTCCAGTCTAATTGTGGCGCCGAAATCTTTGGGAACAAAGACACGTGTATGTATAAATATATGTAACGGCGTGGAGGGGGAAAAACTCCATTATGTTACCGCACTGCTATTGTTTTCCCCATCAGCGCGATTTAAAAATAGACGCTTAAAAATGTATTGCCGCAGTTGCGCGTTTCTTCGAGTGCGGGAAGGTTTCGCACCATTTCTCGCTTCTGCCGAGAATCGGAGTGATGCGAGGCGTCTGTCTCTTGAACCTGGAGGGGGGGGGTGTTGACTTCGTTTGACACTATTTGGAAAGCAATATTTCACAGCCCCTTTTAAATTATTAAACTTTAATATTTCATTATAAAATTGTAGAGCGTTGGAATCACATGTTTTTGAAACTGCCCTTTAAAGCCGTTCTGAATAAGTAATAGCAGACAAGCTGCCTGTAAAATTCGTCTTCTCAGAAGCAGTTGAAAAGGCAGTCCAACGCACGTTGTCTGCCCTTCTGAAGTCCAGTAATCCTCGTGCTTGGACTCCTGTTTAGAAAGTGAATTACTGCACAAGCTATTCGAACAAGTAATCAGGTGATCCATGAAAGTTCACCTAGTCAGTCAGTCAGATCTGCAATTGAATAGTAACACTCTAGGTAGGCTCATAGCAACGGATAGGGGCTTCAAATTGTCCCTAGTGGCAGCCTTAGGACGCACCATGCAAACGGAACGTTCGTGAGTTTATTATTTCAAAATTAAGCAGGATGAGAAGGCTCAGGCGATGATTATATGAAAACAAAAATGAGCTGAAAAATTAAATAAAAGAAACAGATTAGTTGTTTTAACTTTCCGGAAACGGATGCTAATTAATTAAATGATTTTTTTAAAATTCTGTATTTTTTTGATGGGTATTTTACAAAAGGCAGTTGTTAAGATATGCTTTGAAAATTGCATTATGCTCGAACTTTATAACAAATAGTCAATAGTAATCAATAGAATACGGAAATTGTTGAATAAAATTGGCTGTTTTTTAAACTGGTTCTTCGAAAATGATTTTTCATATCATTGTGCAAATAATAATAGATTATAAATTGCAATAGATAACATCAATCATCATGTCATAGCACATAATTATCAGGAAAAAAAAGCGACTCTTCATTGATTTCATGCCAGACTTGTTCACGCCTACTTTCTGAATCGTCCAAAGTTTATTTCTCATACATAAACAATTCTCATAAAAATAAACATTGATTATTCAATTTGTCACCTTAATATTTCAAACCTTTTGCCTTTTACTTTTAAATTTCTGATATCACAACTCGGGTACTTGAAAATCATTATCCTATCATTGACTATCCTATCATTTATAGTGGTAAAATTATGACTAATACAATCGTTTTAATAATGAATTTAAATGCTAATGTTTCTATAATTTAGAGCATATATATTATAGTATAATGTATATATACTATCTCAGGTTAGAGAGTAAAGCGATTTAATACAATTGTTTTGTTTTCTTGCTTATTTCAAAACTTGTCCTTATCAATTATTTTTTGTATTAATAATTTGCAAGCAATTAAAACTGAATAGGAACTTGAAAAATAATTTTGAACCAAAGATTCAGTTTTCTGCTATGAAAAATACCGATACGTTAGATCAATTAACAATTTAATTACTTTCGGAAAACATCGGGTATTGAATGGGATATCATCTTCAAAAAGGTCAGCAAGTTCGCATAAAAGCATGCGTTTTTATTAAATGAAGATATTCAATTTTTCAGAATTTACGCAGTTTTGGTCACAAATGAGTGGATTTTTTATGTAATATTTTTAATGGTTTAAGAATAGAGCCACCATTCCGATATAAATATATGATAAAAAATATTCACCTTTAATAATAGAGAATTATGAATTACTAATAAACTATTTTAAAAGGTCACAGAAAACTTCTTGCATTCATTTGTTCCTAAACGTATCATATTTCAGGTATTGTTTCTTACTGAGTCTTTCTATAAACGAGGCTTTTTGGGGTTATTTTGAAGTGAGAGTTGATTTAATTGCCCGTGAACGTCACAATTTATTTTTTATTTTGTGGGAAATATATTGTTGAAAAATACGTTAACATTTTTTTTTTGAAGTTGATTAAAAAATAAAAAAAGAGATAAAATAATATGTAATATTGAATTTCAACACTTTGTAAAAAACATTTTGGAAAATTATCACGATTTAATTTTCCTTAATTACAATTTTAATTCAAATATTGAATATTTGAAGTTTTTTTATTAAAGTAATGGTCCGATGTACAAATTCTCTTCCTTCATTTAGTACAAATGGGCCAAATTTAGTAGCTCTGAGTCAACCAGTCTAACTTGAAAAACATATATTATATATGTATGTATAATATAATATACAAGCACATATTCGTGTTTTTAGTAAAGAAAGATTAAAAATAAATTTTAACATCTTCCTCAATAATTTCGAAACATATTATTTACAAAAAAAAAATCATTTTTATATTACTTACATTTTTTTAAAGTTTTATTTGCATCAGTTTTATTCCGGTACAATATAACATTAGAATAATATTTTTGATATAATTTTTAATATTAATCTACTTAAAAATATTTTCAGTTTATTTTACAAAAAATGCTTTTTTTTAATCGTATTTAGTTATTTTTTCTCACTCACGTTGGAAATAAAAGGGCTCAAAAAATATGTATTCCATACCGTTCGATAAATCATGTATGAATTTCTTTCTGTTTCATACCATGCATATTTTGTTGCTCGTTAATGTTGCCACACATAAATGATAGCAAATTTTAAATATAAGGATGGACTAAATAACTCAAAACTAAGAATGAACTCAAACATTAAAAATTATCAAACTTATCATTTATCTGAGATGTTTCGAACTATGCTCTTGAATTTCCTTTAAACATTTTTGTTCAAATTTGGAAATTCTATGCAATTTAATTTCGAATAACATAAACGACAATGTTTTAAACTTTTGTTAATCCGCTATAAGACGTGTAACTTCATTATTAATTTCTAATTTTTAATTTCCAATTGAAATTGAATTTAAAACGAGATATTGTAGCGCTGTTATATTCAGTTTATAAAGATAAGTTATTAGAAAATTATCATATTATCATAATTCCGGAATGATTAATGCAGATTATATTTAAGATTAAAAGGAAGCGAAACTATATCATGAAAGAAATAAGGTAATGGGATTTATAGCTACAATGGCTTTTATCCCCGGTTTCCAGAAGTTAATATTTAAAAGATCTTCTCAATAAACAAAAAAAAAACACGCACAAAAAAATAAATTGGAGTTTCATTCAGTTAACAGTTAAAAGCAGTTCCACTGGTGCACTTTAGTACATATTCGGGAGTTCCAATGAAGAGCAGATGTAAAACTATATCATGTCGACATCATTTTTATTCCAACAACAAGCAACTAGTGTTGCCAATTTTTAGGAACAAACTTGTGAAAACAAAGATAATAATACAAAGATATAGCTGCTACAATATCAGTAACTGTAAATGCTTTTTGAGCTCACGACGATTTTCTTATATTTCCAGCCTCTTTTCTTATCTATGTAATGTTGAATTTCTTAAGTATCAAAAATCGATAGCTTTAATGTTAAAGAGGGTGGCGGGGAGACAGAATTTTACAGCATGGAAATATATAGACATTAAAAAAGCATTGTATGCATTTCAAATATTCAATTTAAATGAATAACTTTGTGTATTAATTACACAAAATGCGTGATGCTACCCCTGTGTTTTATGTTCGTCCATATTGAATTATTTCGTGAATTTACATAAAGTTTTTTTAATCAGTTCTTCAAGACTATTGCCGACCCCTGCGACGTTTCACTGCATCGAGATACTACCATTACAGAATTAAACATTCAACGAAGCGACAAGAAAAATAAAGGTTTAATTTTTGAAATATCTTCTTTTTCTCCAAATGAACTTTTTCGCCAGCCGACCCCGAGCTATTTTTAGTTGACAAATAGTGTTCTTAGCATGGTCGAAGCTAAAACTCGGAATCAAATGCGAGCGAGTTATACCAATGAATTCAAATAAGTCTCTCCCCAAAAATCGACATTCCAGCTTTTAGTTTCTTTCATTCACATTCCACCTACTCTCACAAGACAAACATTATCCTTCGTACTCGCCAAATTCATTTTTATGTATCCACGGTGTTATTTTATTTCTTGTGGTGGGAGCTGCGAACTCTTAATAGATATAGAAACCTCAAATTTATCCCTAAATATCATATAATATGCTTTTATTCTTCAAATCTTCAAATTTGTCGATACTTCAGTTCATATTCCACACTTTATTAGTGTGGAATATAAACTATTTATAATATAAATAAATGAAATAAAGTGTGGAACTAAATTATTTATTCTTAATTTTTTTTCTAATTAGCTAGAATAATATCTTTTTCGAAAGTCATTTCAACACCCAAATAGTTTATTTTACAGTTACGAGAAAAGGGTACATGATCTGAAATCGATCTAATTTAAAACTCACTACTCGTCTCGAAAATGTCAAGTCAAACATTCAGAATTTATTTTTCAGGTTTTTGAAGTAATTGCCTTTTTTCTCATTCTTTTCAAGCTTAGTTTAATTTCTTTAATATCGTTTTCGGTTTGCGCTGTGTGAATGGAGTCGATGGATCTGCTTCTCACATGAAACAGCTGCCACAGCATTTAGTGTCTTTATCGTATTCTTTCTCTGGGTTTGTGACTGCTAATCCCGAAAACGAAGCCAAAAGGTGAAAAAGCGGTTCCTGACCCCCAAATCAAAGAGGAAATTTAATATTGTTAAAGCGACGCATTTCAACCACGTCTTTAGACAAGAAATTTTTCACGCGGAGGATTAAGATGTACTTAATCGCGGCAGAGAGAATAAAAAAAAATGTCAACAACCGCGCCGAGGACACGTAGGAAACGATACGTTTCGAACGGAAATGAGCTCTTTGAACCCCTCCCCCCCCCTCCATCTTCTGCGATGAGGGATGGAGAAAAAAAAAGATTCGAATCAAAGCCATACAAACGAAAAGAACAGCATCAACATCTAAACCGAAACCCCTTTTGTTTTTAGGCACAAGTCGTGGCCATTTTGAGGTTTTCGTTTTCTTTTTCCCCTTCCCACTTTTCTCCGTTCACAGGAAGATACCTCTGTGCAGACAGTCCGAGAGAAGGTTTTTTTTCTCCCTCTTTCTTTTTCTCTTCACCGATCACTTTTGTTTCTTTCTTCCTGACTTGAAGGAAAGCAAACGATGGGAACTAAAGAGTTAGTTGAAATTTAAAGTTTGTGGTATCCAAAAAACGAAACAAATCGCAAGCGACGATCTCTGGAGGGAAAAAACTAATAACAAACTTAGCATTCTTTTTTCCTTCTTTTTCCAAAAACGCTTTCACTAATGCACTGAAATCCTGAAATTTTAACTATATATTACCTATTAATTTTAATTAAAAAATTATTATGGTAAATATTAAGGAATCATAAATTCTTCCCTCTAATTTTTCTTAACGTTTGGTTCTTGTACGGATACAAAATTTGCTTAAAATAACCCATCAATTGGTATTACAGAACTGAAAATATTGCATTGTCATTAAGAAAACGTATTTAATCTTTCGAATTGTTATTCTAAGAAAGAGATTAAAAAATCAATTACAGAATTTCATCTTTAAAAATATGTACAAAGTCTAATTAAAATTATATGAAAATGAAATGTTATCAATGTAAATTGTAATGCAATATAACAATTATCATTGTTAGCTAGGCATAACAATTACCATAAGTTTTATAAAAATCCTGAAATTAATATGAAACATTAAAAATAAGCATTCATAATCCCGAATTCATTTTTCATTATAATTATTAAATTGAAATAAAGCATATAATTACACGATGTTAAGAGATGGAAATTAGACTCATTTTTTGAAAGGATAAACGAATTAAATATTTAGGAAGCTTGCCAGGTTGTTATTCTTGCGAGTTTTTTGTTAAGTAATAAAGCATTTAAAATACAAAAAACCGTGATTCACTAAAAATTCCTGTAATTTTTTTAATAACCTGGCAACACTTCTTTTTTAAGAAAATTTTCATCCCATATTCAGAATAAACTTTATTTATCTACCAAGTTTCACGTGAAAGGTGACACTGCGCTATTAGATGCCGAACTGAAGTCAAAATCTGAGTAAAAACACTTTTCTTTGTTTAATTGTTTGCTTTAGATTGTTAAAGAAATAACCGTTAAGAGTAAAGACATAAATATTGATGAAATTTTGATCATATTTGTATCCTTATTCTGTTTGTAAATATATAATAAAGATGACTGAAATAACCCGATTTGCAGGACTACCCTCAGTTCGGAAGGGAAGTTGAGAGGGAGCGGCATCCAAAAGTGGTTATATAAAATAACTTGTTTGATACAATAACATAGTGAATAATTTTTTTAAAAATTAGAGATAAAGAAATATAAATAGTTTTTCATTTTTTTTCAGTGGCTTTATCTAAATGTGACATTCATATATTCTATTAAAAATGTACTTAAGTTGGAAAAATTGTTTTCTCAATATGAATATTTAATTTAAAAAAGGGGGAAGGGGACAATCCGGAGCACTTAATTTTAGTAATGATTACTCTGTGGTGAGAAATGCCAGAGGTTTAAGAATTTAGGTGGCACTAACTTCAGGAATTAAGATTACCTTTAAATATATATATTAGCATTGCCTTTGCTTACCAAGACTTAAGATATAATATAAATATTTAAAAATTATAAATTAACGCGTATTAATCAGTCTCCTACAATTCATATTATATACAAAATTTAACACAAATATATGTTATAAGATAGGAAGGTGTATCTCTGTAAGTTTTTTTGGGGGGGGATTTTAATTGAAATTTTAAGGAATTAAAAACAATAATTTTTATTTCTTAAAATTTTTTTTCGGATGACTTCCGAAATATTTTCCTATTGTTTTATAATTTAAATCATTGTCTCTTGGATGATATGAATATATCAATTTAGTTACTGCGAAATTTCTTTCGTATATTTTGGCAATTTATATATGTGCATGTAATAATTTCTAATTAATATTGGTTTTAAAAACAGTCTTCTAATCACTCGAACTCCAGCTTCACTGAACCTTTTAAGATCTATTTATGTGGCTATTATTTTTTCGCATAAACAAAACCCAAAGTTGACACATTCCTTCTCAAAAGTTCAAAATATTTTGTCGCAGTCCCCTTTTCCTGTTTTCTGCTTTCTTGTTTATCATTCGTTATGGCATTTCAAAGGAAATGTGCATAACAGAGAAAAGAAATTAAATTATTTCATTAAATCATTAAGAATAAATATTCTTAAAGAATCCTACACCTCTTTCTTAAAAAAAAAATGTGTAATACACATAATACACTTTGCTTTGTTGTACTGACGTTCAAATAATCCACACTGTTTAAATGCGGTTTTTGTTTTGTTTTGTTTTTGCTCCTACTTAGAGTTATGGAAGATAATACCAAATAATTCAAAGACAAATATCAGAGCTTCAGAGTAAGAAGGCAAGCTCCGGGATGGATTGCCCGGATAATTGTTTTTGTTGATCCTTGGATGACTGAGGGTTCGACTTCATCAGTACTGTTCATGTGCACTATAAATCTAACTATTTAAAAAAATCCGTTTTAATGCCTATTTGAATTCAATGTTAAAAAATACTTCTTCGTAGGATATATACGCACCAAATTATGATAAAGAAATTTCATTGAAATTAAATACAGCCTCTATTCTCAGCATGTCAGCTATAGCCAAAAATATTTACCATATAAGGGAGAATCTATACAGATTAGTTAGACAAATCCGCTGGTTGCAGAATGAAATTTAGATTTAAATAAAATTTACACAAGTTATTTCCCCGTTCTTTTTTAACCTTACCGGTTTTTTTAAAAAATGTATTAACAGCCTTGCAAAGAGATTGATGAAGGATGATGATGACGCACCTCTCTGATAAACCGCAGTGATCTAACCGTACTGCTCCTGACGAAAGCGTCAAGGTCTGAAAGTGGGAACGTCTCTTTTCCCGAAGAGGCTCTCCTCTGCCTTCTAACTAGCAGATCCGGATTTCCAACGGACCCGAGCACAGAAAGAACGGATGCATAAAAATTTCTGAACACGACTCTCGGGCATTTGATCTTCCGATACAGCAGGGTGGCTCCTCATCCCCCAGGGCCAACTTATTGCATAAAGCTGCAGAAACAACAGTGCAGAGGTAATAGTAATAACAATAAAAAGGAATAAAAGAGGACCCGGAAAAATACATATAAAAATGCTCGCTGAGGGCAAACGGGAGAGGTTCAATTGGATTTGTACCCTCTTTCCCTACTTGTCGTGTAATGAAATCATCCGCGCCGAGGACTCTATCTGAGGGCACTCGCTGCATAATGTCGAAGAGGGTGGGGGAGAGATTCGCTTTAGTCGTACGTGAATTATGAAAGGGTACATTCGAAAATGTCTGTTCTTTGGGGTCGGAAAGTTTTGCCTCCTCGGATATTTCGACGATTCTAAGGTTTACGTAGAATAAATCATGCATATGAGACCTCCATCAATTTACCATTCCATTAGGTTATGCGAATATCTCTGAATTCTGAATTTGGAAAAGATTTTCAATTAAGTTCGAAGGATTTCAATTTATAGGCTGCACATTTAATATCCTCAAAAGTACTTGCAATAATTAGAAGCAAAGTAATGGGACAGTATCAAAATTTCCTCTATGTCACTGCCAGGCAGAAAGA
Organism: Argiope argentata; assembly: GCA_026289955.1. Taxonomy (NCBI): domain Eukaryota; kingdom Metazoa; phylum Arthropoda; class Arachnida; order Araneae; family Araneidae; genus Argiope; species Argiope argentata. The sequence goes on from JAOUZG010052945.1 coordinate 1,714,941, forward strand.
GAAGGCAGGTATAAATAGAAGCGAGAGCTGGTAAGTGGGAAACAACTTTTGTAAAAATCGCCTGGTTGCTATATTCTGTTGAAAACCCAAATTACTTAGCTGTAAAAATTTGTTCAAAGGGCCCTTACATGGTATAAAGGAAAATTTAAGACACTGTAAATGATTCTACCTAAAGAAATGTTTAATCAGGAGAAAACATTCTTTTTAGGTCACACGTTGGACTGTTTAGAATTGCGACTTTTCAGTATTTTCCAAATATGGCTTTAAGTGGGCAGTGACAAAAAGAACATCGTTGTCAGCTATAAAATAATTCAGAAATAATTTTTAAAGTTTAGGAAACCATTCTTTTATTTGTTTTCATATTTTAAATGTTTTCTGCTTTTCAACCTTGAAGTGTACTATTTCTCAAACTCGCTCTAGGAACCATCACTGTCAAGGAATAATGTACTATCATCAAGAATGCGTAAGTGTACAAAGTCCCATACCTTTTGCTCAGGCAAAAAGAAAGTCAAAATATCATTGCAAGCATTAAATCAGTGAAACATAAATCCAGAAAACGAAAAGAAAGGCAAAATTAGTTGGAAATAAAACTTAAATGTATTTGATTTATAACAAAAGTTAAGATCGAATGGGCATATAAAATTACTTTTTTGCAGATTTAAAATATTTACATGGTCTTTCTGAGACATCTTATCTTGACGTTCTTCGCAATAAATATTAATTCGGTAAACTGTCGATTTAAAATTTAACTTGTCTGTATTTATACGTAGCATTTAGACACGTAGATAGATAGTAGTTTTTAGAGATACATTTGAACAAAGTGATAAAGTTTGGAGTATTTTTTAAAATCTGAGTACTTCAAAATCTTTAGTTCAGAAGGTAGAAATATACAGGATGTTCATTTTAATCATGGCTTCTAAACTGCAAGACATATGTATATTTTCCCTAATCAAAACATGGTTCTAAATGATGTAAAGGTATAATTTATGTTAATTAGAGTCTGAATTGAAGTGAAGCCTAAATTTTTATTGTGTTATGAATTCAAAATTTTTATACAATCGCTGATCCTATTAAGTATATTTAGAAATATATTCTGGAGGTCCATGACTCGCGGTTTTAATAGACAGGAACAAACTATTCTTTCCCGCTTTCGAGATGGTCACTTAAATCAATGAAATGTTCCGAAGGATCCAAGAGTTTCTAAATTTGTACCAACTTTTTATTGAATGGGCTTCACGTCATCACATTCTCGCGTGCCTGGAACGCTCCAAATAGGATTTAGTTGACAATTCTTTAACGAATGTTGGATATTTTGAGGGTTTATGACGTCATGGACCTGGTCTAATACTGCTGGCCGGTGGGAGCGTACAACAACAATAACAACCCCCACATTAAAATATTCTCGGCATACTATCATTTTGAACAAAAAAGTTCGTTTTCTGTAACTAAAATTGATGGAATTATGACATTTTGACTATTCGTATTTCGGACGATATCGTGCTATTTCAATGCCGTCTGAAGGAAAATCAACTAACAAGAGTTTAGCTATTGTTGTTTTTATGTTGTTAATATGGGTGCTGTTGTTGTTAATACGGGTGCTCAACATATTACTATTGCATATATAAAGTATCCATATTACTTTTATATCGCAGAGTTCTTATTTTCGGATCCACGAATTCGGTCAGGTATAAAAAATTTGCAGCTATTTTAAAGCCACTCAATTTTTCGATACAGCTCGATTAGCTAAATTTTTCGTCAGAACAAAAATGTTGAAATATATATTTTCCAAATTCGAAACTTTTTTTTAAAAAAGTTACAATTGTGCTATTTACTTTGATGTTCGTTGACGATTCATTGTACAGTGCTTTTTTTTAACATCTAGAACTTTCCTTCACAAACTTTCCTCCTCGGATTATTAGCGTTTTATTTAAACGAAGAAAAAAAATCGATGCTAGAACTTCAACCCCTTTCCTTATCGGCTCATAATTCGGGAGTAAACAAACACTGCAGCCTCTTGTGGATGGCTAATCCAACAACTTACCCCTCTTTTTTTCTACGTCAAAATATAATTTGTCAGAACTCCACGAAATAATAGAAAGATGGAAATGTTCTCAAAAATTAACACTGTCAAAAGCGCGTGATGGATTCATGTGATTTATCAGTGAAATGGGTTTAATATTTCAGCATAAAAGAATGAAAGAAGAAGCTACAGATATTATTATGAAAGTTAACGTACTTTTCCAGCCCCCCCTCTCCATTATTTGCTTAACTATTACTTTTGCCTTTCGTCCTGGGATTTACCATTTGATATCCTATTTTATAATTTTTCCGGATTCTCATGCTTCTTAAAAATCCCACAAAAACATAAAAATTTACAAAAATAATTATTTAATGTATTTTTTAAAGATTTATTTTCTAAACATAATAAGAATCAGTAAAAATGAGTTAAAATGGTGTTTTATTATTTTAAATTTATTGTTCAGTTATTTTAATTATTGAATTAAAATAATTCAATAATTCTTATATGAATTAATGTTTTTCTTTAAAACTTGTATTTGCTGTTGAGCAAATTAATTATTATAGAAAAGGATTCCCTTAGAGAATGCTGGAAAGTTTTGCACTCCAACATTCGCGGCCTCATGCCTCTCTGCAGTCGCCAAAGCATTAATTACTCGGGTGCTATGCTGCGACATGCAGGAAACGCATGCGAAAATAGATTTAAACAGCACGGAAGTAGGTTTAATGATCGACATATGGGGTATGGAAATTGATGATCTCAACTATTATTTACCAAAAGTGGCTTTGTATTAAAACTCAAAAGTTTACCTTTTAAATGCCATCAGTTTCTTTTCAGAACAGTTTTTTTTTTAAATTTTTATTTCAATAAAATTTTTAAATCCAATTCACAATCCGTAACTACTAAACATCTTAAGTTTTTAGTTAAATTTTATTAGCTTTTGCTACTTGCAAAACACTTTAACAGCAATGCTTTAAAGAAATTGGGAAATAGATTAATTGCCCGTAATTATCTTATTTGAAAAAATGCCAGACGTGTCTGTAAATTCATTATAATCGTCAAAATTCATCATAAGAAATTCAGTTTGAGGCTTTATTTTTGATATAATATAAATGCTATTAATGATATCTTAATTTTTCAATTTTATTATAATTCAAAAATTTATAAAGTTGAAATTTTAGATAATCCTTTTGTCTTAAGGAATCATATTCTACGAATTTTCCTGACGCATATAAATAAATTATTATGTCCCTTGCGAAGAAATTTGACCAGTTTATCAAGTTTTAAACATTGCATCAGAAGAATCAACATCTTCATAATTTAGGCCAATCACTCAAAAAAATCTTAGAAGGGATTGGTTTCTTTAAAATGGCCGATGAAATGATTCAATATAGAATAGTGATATTGAAATTTTTAAAAATCTTTCCGCTTTAGAGATTGATGTGAATTTTGGAGTGAAAATCTTTATTGGAGTGATTTTTTTTTAAATTTATGACATTAGATTTCCAAAAATATTTTGCTAAGTATGATTCACAGGGCAGAGAATAAATGTAAAAATTTTAAGCTTGTAATTACTCAGCATTTGTTAACTCAATTTACATAACATAAAATTAATTCATTATTAAAACATTGGCATAGTTATAAAAAAAAATTTCACTTTAAGATAATTTAAAAAATAGTTTTTTTCTCTGCAATATTTTCTGATTTAACCGCGGAAAAATGCCAAAATTTTGTTTAATTTTTAATTAATAGAAATTTCCAAAAGATATCTCCGACGAATTTTTCACCCTCCAAGGTATATATGTGCCAAGTTAGATAACTCTAGATCATATGATCTGGTCTGTAGAGCAAAAATATGCACGCACACACACATGCGCAAACACATTCATTTAATTACAAGTCGTGGGGAAATTCTGGACACTGATTGTCCCGGAATTGATATTTTACTAAAATGGTGAATGAAAAGGTGTAAAATTGTATAATATAGTAAGAATTAAATTTTCATAAATCAGTTAATTTTAATGATTGATTTAGTTCATTGAAGTGTGATTTTTCCTATTTAAAATATTACTGCCTCAAGAATATTTTATTAAATATGATTCATAGGGCAGAGTATCAAAAAATTTAAAATTCGTAATTCATCAAAACATTTATTCACCCAAACTTCTAAAGTGTAGTTACTTATTTTATTTAGACCATTTTAATTGTAGTATTAGACAATATTTATACCTATTACTAAAGATTTAGAAACTGACCATTGAGATCGGATTTGAATGGATATTCTGCATGAATTAAGCCATGATTAATAATTGATTGATTGATTGAATTAATAATATAGATACTGTGAACGATAATAGAAAACTTTATCTTGCATTTGTTTATTTTTTAGATAATATCATATTTATTTATTTCATTTCATAGAATCACGTGCTGAAAATTACATTTTTCTTGATTTTATTAACAGTAATAATTTACTTTTTTACCCTCAGAGTTTTTTTCAACTTGAGGGCAACATGCTGATAAAATTTTTTTGCCATGCTCTTGCGGATTAAATTATTATTTTGAATAAAAAAAATTATTGAAAAATGTGGTTAAAATTCTTATTTAAAAATTCATTATGGATAAAAAATTTTTTATCTTGTAGGTAAAAAAAAAATGTCTATCATTAAAAAGATAATTTTTTGTCCTTTAATTTGATATAAAAATCATTTTGTGGAATAATATTTGGGGAAGTTATCGCCAATCTGAATTTCGCGAAATATTTAACTAATTAAAATTGTAATTAAAATTTTTTTTAATATAAACCATTCTCGAATCCATTTGAAAACACACAATTTTTTTTTATCAAAATCGTCCAGCCGTTTAGGACGAGTTCAGTCACATAGGTCGATTAATTAACGATGTTTAATTTTAACGGCCGATTATTTCAAAAGATTCTGTTGTTGCAATGAAAACAAACAGAATCTTTTGAAATAATCGGCCGAAAACCTGTTAAGCCTAACTTCATTAGCATGGGGGGGTTGGGGGTTGGAAGTTGGTTTCTTATTCTGCCAATTTATGTCACAGCGATAACTAGATCAGTTCAAGGCTTATGGGATAGTAGTAAAAATTCGATTAATCGAAAAATACAAATGAAAAAAAAAGCTGTTCAAAATGAGTATATTTATAAAGATAAGTTCTAAAATTAAAATTGTAATATTTTAATAATGGTAGTGGTAATAAATGAAAAAAAAGATAGATAATTTTTAGTAAATAAAGTAGAAACAATCATAATTAAAAGTGATAATAATTTTAACTTTTATTTTTCTTATTTTTCTAATATTTTATTTATACAAGGCTAATGTTTTTTTTAATAATTTGCATCACCAAGAAGTAATTTCGCTAAGGATAAGAAGACTTGACTGTAGAAAAAGAATTTTTTGAATTTTGTGAAATTTTCTTATTAAAGATTGTTATTTAAGTGATTATTTAAAAACAAGTTTTTTTAATTGTTTAAAAAAACAATCGTACGGTTCAAATAAATATTATCATTTAAAATTATGATGAGAGAAACAAGTTAAAAAAACAATTATACGTAAACAATATCTGAGTGTTAGTTGTTTCAAATCACTTATTGCGAAGAAATTTTTAAATAGCCACTTGGAGGGCCTGCCTGCGATTGTCTAAATCTTCTAGGTGTTTGTTTCGTTCGAATGCGTCATAGTTTCTGTCTTTCAGCGGAACCATTGGATGTGCGAGCGAGAATGTTTTGAAAGTTATTCGTGTTGCCAACGGCAATCACGATGAGTATAAATTCAAAAATTAAAGATTCATTCATATACTACATTCAATTTTTTTTCTTCTTATTGATACTTAAAATTAAAACTGTAGCCATTCGTAATTTGGGTATTGATTTTTAATTATGGTTTCCACTACTCAAATAACTAACTCAACTAAACAAGACGCCTGTAATTATGTCAACAATCTATGCGAAGGTTTTCGATTTCGACCACTGTTTTGAACTGCCATATTTTCGAACATCTCCATCGCATCACAAGATAAATAGCGACCAGGTAGTGTGTGCAACTGCAAGTAAATATCAATATTTATTTTCAACTTAAACTTTCTTATTTGTAAAAGAGCTTCGCAGTACTTTGTGGAGCCTTTCTTTAGAGGGGGGGGGGATCTGCGTAGCATAACTATTTATGTCCGACCCACATCACTATTGCTGCAAAAACTCAGGGCGCTCTTTATTGGGAGAAGCAATTTCTTAGGCAACCGGTATCATATCGGATTCTGCGAAATTTGACGATCCATTTCTCATTTCACCACACGCGTCGTTCCAGAAAGCAGCCATTAAATGAGAGGGCTGCAGTCTATCCACCCCGTTCACCTCTATGAAAATGATGAAAGCTCATGCGTGGCAACCTGTGAACATTTTTTCCCCTTTGCTGTTACGCATTCTGCGTATTCCCGTCGCGTAACTTGCCGATCTTCTTAACAAGAAACGAGAAAAAGAAAAATTGGAAAATTATATTTATTCAAACTACAGATCCACAATGCAGGGGAGCCCGGCTAAAGGTGGAAAAAAACTCGTCAGCGACGCCCAATTTGTGACAAAAAATAATAATGAAAAAAAAGTTTCGGAAGTAGCAGTCGATGAGACGTAGATCCTGCCGTTCGAGTAGGATAGATGGTCTCAACTACATTTTTAGTGTCTGCTTGAAATGCGTGGAATAATTGATACACTCGCCATCCGCTGCAAAGCTTTGCAAAGAAGGAATTTATGTCCAGCGACGTCCTCATTCTCGGCGATAAATGAATCGATTTCCTTAATCTAAATCGATAATAGAGGGTGTATTATAATGATACTCGCGACAAAAATGCTTTCTTTTTTCTTTGAAAACTATATTACTTGTGGATGAAGAGATGAAATCCTCATGTAGTTCTACATCAAAATAATCAAACTTTTCATGGCGGAAGGAGAAGATGTTATGCCAGTACTCCTTTTACTTATAAACTATATCGATATATTTTGCTTACAAACTATATCAAACTATACTGACGGCAATAGGATTTCAATTTCCCCATAGCACTTATCTGTAATCCTGTATATCTTGTTTTACTACAACTTTTTAGTCAGACCTTTTTTATGAAATTAATCTAAAAAAAATGTTTACTGGACAAACACCAAGATTCAAGAGAAAGATAAATTGCATTTAGGATTTGCCAATGCTGCTATATCTGAAACACAAATGAAGTTATTGAAATAGAAAGTAATCAATAACTTTAAGTTTAAATCACATTAAAATAGATGAAAAAAATGAAGGAAAATTGTAGGGAAAAAAACAGAAAGAAATGGTCTGAAGACTTTGCCAAGGATCAACTTCAAGCAAGGAATCAAACTATCAATTTTTTTTTCTGAGGAGGGTCTGATTTTGGTGCAAGTATTGACTCCTCATGAATGGATAAACCCAAAGAATTGAGGTTTTAGAAGGCAAGAATTCGTAAGCACAATACACTCATAGTAAATTCAACTATTAAAAAACAAAATTACTAATTTAATTGACAAATAATTCACAATTTTTTTAAAAATCTTTAATTTTTTTTAATTTTTTAAAAATAACATGATATAGTAAATAATGAAAAAAAGTGAAAAAATTAAATATGATACAAATAAAAACATAAAGCTTTATTTTCTTACGTAATGGCTCAACAAGATTATCCATGACCACCCGGACAACAAACATCAAAAAACGGGTTTTGAGTTACTGTATGTTGAAACACATCTGCGGAGACGATGAGATTAAATATATTTGCAAAGATTAAATTTGTCTCAAAATGGCCTTAAAGTATGAACCGAAATTCCTAACATTCTACTTCAAAATCGAAATACTTTAAATTACTAATAAAAAATGAATATTAAAAAAAGATTTCAAATTTGATTCTGATAAGATCTAATCATGGAATTGAATTCGTTCCGCCTTGAGTGTGAATCTCTGATTATAGAATATATATGGGGTAATGATATCAGGACCTAAAAATTTTAAGAGTCAAAATAATTATTTCTTTTTTTTTTACCTGACAAGTTTTATTTTAATCGATTTTTTTAAAAAAATATTATACTAATCGAGAAGTCCCTGATTAAAATTATAATTTTTGTCTCTATACCTATGAGACATTTTCTACATTGAATCATTGAAATCAATATGGAAAATTAAAGCCAAAAAGCACTTTCTTTATTATGAATATTACCATTGAACAAAAAAAAAGGAATATATTATGAATATTGGTTGAACAAAACAAAAATAACGAAAAATCAAACAAAAGATAAAAAAACAAATGTAATTATAATGTTAACATTATACATATACAAAAAAAAATTCTTCTGCATTTTTTCCAATGTCGGCCACTCGAAAATCATTATAAAACTAAAAATGTTCTTTTGCATTTTAAAATGAAAGTTATTGTTTACTAACCTGTTGATGAAACTCTTGCACCGTGATTGCACTCTTAACCTGGCGTTCAGAGATTTTCTTTCCTCTGAAGTATGTTTGTCACATCCCCTGATTAAATAAACAGTTTAAACAGATTTTTAACTCCATCGAATTGAGAATTTTGGAATTTTCTCAAAATTTGCAATTATTTGTGAATGTTCTGGAAAGAGAAGGCGAAAGCACGTTTATGAGTTCAAGAATATATGAAAGGAGCTTATGTTTTTGTTTTTTAAAAAAATACACTTGAGATTTCCGCATGAGTGAACTAGCTATGAAAGAATGTAAAGTTCATGCGAGTGTTCGCTAATATTGCGAAAAGCATGATGATTGAGATGAGAAAAATTGCGCTTTTTTTCAGATGTCCAATTGATTCAAACGGGAAAATATTTTAATAGAAAACCAATTAGAAATCGATTGTCTAGTCATTTGGAAAGAAAATGAGCCCGAATGTGTAAATGATCCAAAAGTGGGTCCATACGCTGAAAATTAAATGTATCCAGTAACAGATTACAACAGCTTTCAGGTTTAGAGTGTTTTATTGGACGTTGAGAAGAATAAGGCACAGAATTAGTTGCTCCGATTACAATTGATACCATTTAATCTGAGTACACGCAGGTTATTTCATCTTAATATGCCAGATAACAATTCCCACAACAGATGTTCGAGATGTAACATAATATTGCATGTGGGGGGGCACGTCGAGTTAATGATGCATCAAAATCCGAACGGAAGTTGTAAAAGTGGTCATAATCCCCGCTCTCCGTCGTTCTGCAAATGGAGGCACGCTCCGGTGGGTTCTTTGCCCACCACAAGAAGCTAATGTTCCAGCTCTGCCGCTTTCTTTCGGGGACGCGTGATTTTTGCCGGCAGGCTCTTCTGTGCTTTGTTTATCGATAGCTCTTTGTTTTGGGGGGAATCCGACTCTCCACATTTCTAAGTACCTCTGTCGAATTTTCAAATTCAATTGAAATTTTGATCAATTACTATCTGCATTTCGCGTCGCATAATGTGAATCGGAACTCTCTGACTTCCGACGGTATAGACAATTTTATCCACTTTAATGACTACTACTACTACTACTACATTCAAATATACGGACTCGAGGGATCCACTGAGACACGAACACAAGAAATCAAATGAAAAGGATGGAATATTTCCTTATAGTGTTTTTAAGTATTATTTCTTCGCATAAGTGCTTATCGTACTTATAAAAAAATTGCTTCGTCGAGCAACATTAACTCAAGCTTAGAAAAGTCACTGAATTAGGTGACATATATTTTTGGATCAACTTCTATCAGTATCACATTTGAACGAATCACTTTTAAATGTCAAAGATTCTATTATTGCTATCAAGCAAGAGTCATTTATCAATTGCAATTCGTCATAATTGTAGGAATCAATGATAGATACAAAGAGCGTATCACTTTTTCTGATAACTGACTTACTCTCATGTCTGTTTCTTGTCTAGGAGCCTTACCGGATCGTTTACCTCCACACATTCATAATAAAAAATTATTTTTTTTGTATATTTTACCCTTTCCCCCTCTTTATAAATTGCTTCATATTATTGATCCTGTACAAGACTGACAGGACATATTTAAACTCAAAAAGTGAGCAGATGGTGATATTTATTTTATCAAGCTATTAATGTGGGAGGTCAGAGTGCTTCGCCATTTGAATGCGTTATGACCACAGAAAATGCCGCTTCTACTTGCTGGGAACTTTGTGGTTACAATTAGAAAGTTGTAAGTGCAGTAAATGTCTGCTGCATTGTTGGCAGATCATCTGAAATTATTTGTCAGATGATTTTTTCAACAGAAACTGCGAGATATTAGTGATGAGCATGAAATGGTTAAATAAGAATAAATAGCACGCATATAGTTGCTATGATTATTATAGATAAAAACCGTTGAATCATTTCATCGGATATACCGGTTAATATGTCTCTTGTTAGTGTTATGTGGGTAGTATCGGAAAAATTTCCTACTAGAAAATGAAAACTTGATGATCCAGATATGACTTTCCCTTCTCCGTTGGTTCAAAGCGGCTCCAGGTAAATCGTTAGAAATCTGAACAAAGTCCTTAAAACGGAACGGGGGATTTCATATTCGATCCAAAAGAAATTCCTAAGCAGAGAAATAAAATTACACGATTTCCAGCAGTTCCTGAATTCCAAATATTCCTTTTTGGGGAGAGTTTGTAACAATTCTCTAAGATTTAGGTGGTTAACTAAGAAATAAGTTCAGACATTCCAGATGCATAAATCTACGACGATATTTTATTCATTTTCAATGTTTGCTTATCATTTTAATTAAAATGCATTCTGTCCACTTGTGAAATCATTTGAGTGTATTTCCAACATTTGTTTTTGTAATATCAAAACAAAACTTAATTTGAATTAAACAGTGAATTTATGTAATAAAAGGTTTTTAGTTTCTCGTAATGAAGAAATCACTCTAATTATACATGAATTCGACCTCAATTAATCGGCATATTTTATGCTCCTCCGAATCTCTCGGCCCATAGATTATTCATAATCGCAAATGTCATTCATTTAGCTTCACGAGTGATATTCGTAATGAGTTAAACTATAAACGTTTCCTTTTATCAAAAACTGCAGATTTCTATCAAAATTTTGACAGAATCCGTGAAAGAGAAATCTATCCAACAATCAGTGTGCAAGCAAAAATGATGACTAATTGAATTCGGTAATTGTAGATATGCCTCAAATTTTAATAAAATCCGTCATTGAAATGTCTGTACGTATCTACCATTCGCAAGTGTTTGAATACGAAAAATCAAAAAGCCAAAATTTAGAAGAAGGAAATAAATGTAGGATTGTCACTAAAATTGCAGAACTTTTTTAGACTCAACAGAAGGAAAAAAATGAAGTTCCTAAAGTTTTAGGTTTTTTTTTTAATTACTTATTTTTATTTAAGAAAAATGTTCCTAGTAAAAAAAATCGAGATCATTTCAAATGTAAATATTTTGAATGAGAAATAAGAGTACTTTTTTACTCTAGACAACAAGATTTTACTTTCATTAAGATTTCAATTTTTTAATGTTGTCTGTATAGAATTTTTTAAAGAAAACATTGTCGATATAGAATTTTTTAAAGTGTTCATTGAAATGTTTAAAAACACAATCCAATGGTTTGAACGTATATTAATATTTTTGGTTTCCCCATTTCTAGATTGCTCATTTTGTCCTTAAATTTAAGTTATTATTTAGTTCATACTTATTCATTGAGGTAGGCTTAATCTTAATGTTAAGTTTTGTACATTTTCTTCCAATGGCAAAAAAGTGTCTTGTCTTTTTTAAAGAGCTTTCTTTAAACACCGTTTTCCATGTGAATTCACATTTCCTAATTTAAAAACATTTTTAAATGTATTTCTACATCTGAATATGTAAAATATAGATTGTTAGATTGCACTTCATTATCTACATCACATTTTGTTTATTTTCATAATATATATTATGCATAAGCGTGAATCCTCAAAATTTTCATTTTGCGATTTTTATAACTGAAGCATTAATTTGGAAAATGACTATCAGACAGAAGCATCTTTTTCTTTCATTAAGACAAACTTTCCAGTTTATACCATTCGCAATTAGGAAGTTGAGATTTATTTTTTATTGAATGAAAGAATAAGTAGAAAGGAACTAATGGACATCTGTTGAAGTGGGGGATCTATTATTTGAGTAACAAATAGGGTGTTAGAGAGAAAGGTAGTTTTCAGGATGGGAAACCAAGAAGCATTTTATTATTTATATAAAGAATTTATTACAGTGAAATAAAAATTCATATCATTCAAAACAATGTCTTGGAAACGACAATTCGAAGAGTTTTCAAAATAATGCTAATTTTTTTTCTAAAATTCTTTTTGACCAGAGTGGTCGTTCAAGGCACTTGAATTTGAAATCTTTATTATAACTTTAATTTTTTTAAAAAAATCGTACTCGCTTTTGGCGACCAACTCGTTTGCCCGAAACTATGCACAATATAACATTTGTTAAATTATATATAAAATTTAATACTTAACTATTTTAAATCTCTTTTAAAATATCACAAAATCTCAATAAAACTGAAATTTATGTATTTATAGTCGAGCTTCCGAATCAAAAACATTTTCATTCCGTCTATTTTGAATTAAAATTCTGCCCATAAAGAAATCCTCAAAATTTAGGGGTACTTACTCACACATAATTTTCATAATTTGGCATGATATTAGTACGATGCGATGCCTTAAAGAGAAAAAAAATTATTAAAATCCAGAATTACTTTATATATATTATATAAAAATTATTAAAATCCAGAATTACTTTATATGAAAGGCTAATATTACACTGAAGTTAAAAGGTTTTCAGAACTGAATTTTTAATTGAAATTTAAAAAAATTCATTTAATTTTTTCTGGAGTAAAGAATGACATTTTAAAAACTGTACAGCGTCCAGTTGTGATATTTTGAATAACTTAGAGCATGAAAAAAATTCAGCTTAAATGGAAAAACGAATTTAATAGATTTAAGGAAACATTGGAATCAGTTTAGAATTTCCCTTTCAAATTTTCTTTATAATTAGAAAGAAAGAAAACTGCTTGGTAACTAAATTGATGGTATTACAGAAATTACTTTTTTTTAAATTTTGAAATGATTAAAAAAATAATTTTTCAATTTGTTGCAAAATTTGTCAGTTTCTCTTTCTTTAAAGTAAATTGTAATTTCTAAAACATGGTCTTCAAAGCACATTTGTAATAAACTTAGCAACCGAAAGTGAAATAGTCCCTTTTGTAAAGTGCTCACAGAAAGCTTTATTATTAGTGTAAATTATAAACTTTTATTATTAGTGTAAATTTCAGAACTGAAATAGACCTTTTTTTTTCTTTTTGTAATGATTTTAATGTGGTTTGTGGAATCATTTTTATGAAAAGACTCGTAGTAGCAATAGTCCATGAACAAAGGTTTTGCGTCATTTAAATAGTCTTACGCAAGACTAACACTCTTTACGCTGTTTTAAAATTAGTAGCTATTTTAATATCTTCGCATGCGTTTTCATTTATTTTGTTATAAAACTTTAGCTTGTGTCACAAGCAGTTTTCTGAATGAGATTAGCTCAGAAAGCAATTATTATTAGCCCTGTAAATTGGAAATTAAATAAATAAAAGCGATAGAGTGGCCTCAAATATGAATTTAAAAACAAAAACAAAAATAAAACTAAGACTACACTATTTTATATCGTATATGAAAGAAGAAAAGCAAAAAATGGAGAAATGGTGCCATACATAAAATATTATATTTTGGTTTATGCGTTATATGATGGTGTGAATTTCCACCTCGAGAATAATTAAGTAATTCAATCGATAGCCAAATTTAAATTTATCATCCCGTTTATTGTTCGTAAAGTGTATTCTTGAAAATGTTTGCAATATTATTTTAAAAATATATAAACTGTAAAAATTTTTATTTTTTAAATGAAAATTATTACTCTATTAATGAGTACACCAAAATATTGAGGCTTTTTAAAGAAGCAGTCGTTCGCTCTCTCTCTCTCTCTCTTTTATATAATAGAAAAATCATTACATAAACCAATATAAAAGACTAACAATCAGTATATTTTATAATTATTGTTAGTACAATACTAATTTCAATCTCATTATAAAAAACATTATAATGAGATTGAAATTAGTATTGTACTCTGGTTCGCAACTTCTAAAACATTTAGATTTATAAAAAAGACATCATTCCGATCTAGAATAAGAAATATTAATCATCATATCAGTAAATTATGCTAAAAAATGAAAGCTTTGAATAATTAGAAAATGAATTATAATTTCCGTAAACATGTCATCACCAAAGCCCTTTGGTATTCAGCTCAAAAATTAACAAAAGATTAATGTAAACTATAATTAAAACAGTTTTATATATTTGTAACCTTATTTAAAAATAATTATAAAATGCAACACATTTGAAAGTCAAAGTATAAGCTTATGAAATGAAAAAAATTGAATAAGTGTGTGGATTTCAAACATTTCTTTTGCACAAAGATAAAAGAAAATGTTTAGAGAGCTACTCCCCCCCCCCCCACTTGCCTTTGCTTATAGGGTGACCCGAAGAATCGGGCAAGTAAGACGGAAACTAGGTTTATGTGACTCTTCAGATCGAAGTAACTCAATTTTGTTTATTTCACTTACCGGGGAAGCGAGAACCAACTTACTTCATGTGCTGGTATTTTTGGGAATTTCAACAAGAACACGCTTTATCTTCTGCTCATCGAGTGCGGTATTTATTTGTTGAAATGAAAATTTGAAACAAGTCCGGAAAAATCTGATGATTTTTTTTCTTCCAAAGAAAAAACTATTATTATTAGCATTTTTTACTTGAATAGCGAAATTAGTACCTTGCATTTTAACTGAACCACCATTTTAACTGAATTTAGCTCCACAACAGATACCAAACGATATTTATAGCGTATAAATTCTCAAAATCTTTTTGGTTTCCATCTTAAAGTATGTGAAAAAATATTACTAAATTAAATTGACTTAATAAAAGTTATTTAAATTTAATCCCAAAATCGTTTTTTTAGATTTTTGTTTATTACAATTTTTGTTTATTCGTGTTGATTCATACAGTTAATAAATTACCAAGTTTTTGTTCTTTTGTAGGCATCTTTAGTTTGAGGTTTGACAGATCGAATTTAAATAAAGCAGATAGATAAATATTTTAACCGAAATTCTAGTCGAATTAATTCCTAAAAATAACTTACTAACTTAAGATAAAAAAGGAAAAAAAATTAAAAGAACAAATATTATTCATATAACTGAAAGAAAAATAAAGCATAAAAAATATTCCTTCTGCTTTATATATTTTTAATACTACTTAAAAACATATAGCAGAAATTTTTTTAAAAAAATGGAAAATAGAGTTTACAGTTCTCAAAACATAAGTCAATTACTCATCTAAGAAATGGAAAATTGAGCTAATTGGAGAGTTTCCCGATTATAAATTGGGGATTAGATCTAATGGTATATGTTTGAAAATCAGGCTCTATTTGAGGTCATTACAACTTGGTCTTCACAGAGCCAGGCCGAATTAGGTCTTTTAAGGGACTCTTTGCCACCATAACATATAAATTCATCCTTTTCTTCCCCCCAATTTATGAAAGTTAAATATTTTTATAAATTTTATTTATACTTTTGAATAAGAATTTTTGAACAGTAAATTTACGTATTGAAATATCAAATCTTTTATTGTAAACTTCTTTCTGGAGAGTTGATTTCAATAATTTGCACCTAAAGCTATTCAAAATGTAAACTTGAAAGCAATATTAAACAAAATTATTAAAAAAATATAATAAAAATTAAATATAATTATGAAATCGGATTTTTTAAAATTATAAACTTTTTTATAATAATAAAACTTGATGTTAAACTTTTAAAAAAAATAATTTCTTAAGAACATTCTTAGAATATGAATCCAATATTAAAGCGTTTTGATTTAAATAAATAACACAGCCTTTGAAATTTAAATTAAAACACCGAAGAAAATATTTTGAAACTATGACAAAAAAAAAAAAAAAGACCTACTGATATTGCCTGTTTAATAATACGCTTCTGCATACAGCTGTTTAAAAAAAAATAGAAATGAGCATGAATTACAATATTAAGAAACCGCAGAAAATTCAAATTTATTTTTTAAGAAATTGTCTTTTCTCAAATAAAAATGTATGTTTTTCAGTTGTTCGTATGACAAAGTTTTCTGTACGTAAGTTGAGTACAGTAATAAGGCGATAAATGGTCTAAAGAAAAGGTATTTTCAAAGAATGTGAAAATGAAAATTTCAATCCCAATTAGTTTATCACTCCCCCCTTGAGCTTGGTGGCCCAACTTAAAACATTTTCTTTCTTTGCATTCAGTGCTTGCTTCAAATTCAATAAAAATCATGCCTGATTCAAGTTCTACATAAAAATGTTCCATGATTAATAACGTTATGAGAAGCATTGCAACTAATATGTTTTCATAAATTCCACCTAAATATGTACCGATTAAATGAAGAGGACGTGCACGTTCGGGCGGTTGCCGACAATTTCTTTCTCTCTTGATAAAGACAAACTAAGGATACATTGGCGGGGAAAAACCACGCAGACGCTTTCAGAACTGCTCTTTCGATTAACACCTGATATAAAAACACCTGACTTATACCACTGGACACCCGATTTATGTCACGAAGTACAATCGCTTACAGTTTCTGAATTTTTAAGCTACTCCGACAATAGTGCAAACAGGTGGACTTTCTAGTCCATACATAGCGTATCATTACAATAACAAATTAGTAACTCTATTCTAGCCGGTACTAAGTGGGTGGTACTTGCGATAATTAAAAAATATTCTTATAGTCCATTTTTCCTTCTAAGATATTGGTTTGATGGGTCTACAACTAATAAGTTATTTCAGATTTTAATTGGTGGTTATTCAATTTCATAATACATATTTTAAAATTTAGTCCATTTACATTACATTTTATTAAATTTAAATTTATCCCTATTTTAAAGGAGGACAGAAAAATGTCTAAACGGGAAAACTACTGAATAACTTCAGCGAACAAAATCAGAAGTAATTACCTCAGCAACGTTTCATGCAAATTAAAACATTTCAATTATTGCATTTTTTTAAAGAAAAAAAAAAGGACAGCCGAATGTGAAATGAACTTATTCAAAGTTTTCTTCTCCCTCCTGCCCATTAACTTTCCAGCTGCAATTCTTATTCTTTTTTCGGAGTCGCAACAATTCATTCTACTCGCGCCCATTAATATAAAGAATCCTCCAATTTTAAAATGTATGTACACAGACAAATAATTTACGAAATCTCGTTAAAATTCTCCATTGAATCTGCGTGATGCAAATTCTCAATTTTGGCCGAGAACTGGGCACTGAGAGGGAGCGGGGGAGGAGAGGGGAGGGAAAAAATTCCTCTTAACCGAGATTGGGCTTTTCCCATTCTGTAATTAAATTTGAAAGATTCAAAAAAGAAATGAGAAGAATAAAAGTAATAAAATAAAATAAAGAAGCCAACAAAATGTAGAAGCAATTTTACTGTGCAGTCATCAAGCGATAAATCGTTCGCCCTTCCGGAATCCGTGGCGCCATCTGTTGCAAAGTACCGCAACACTTGAAGAACGCGGGAATCGATGCCAACCTTTTTGAAATCAATGTCGTCCCGCTGTTTCTTAAGCAGTATAAATGAAGTGCAGGAAGCATTAATCTAAATTGCTCGCCCCTGTCCGGAGATGGTTTATATTAGATTGTCTCTCTCGAAGGGAATCGGAATGATCTCTGCCGCTCACAAAATAATGCACTGGCTCTTTGTAAAGTCCCGTTACGGCCGGCTTTCAGAAAAATCTCTCTGATGTTATTAGAAATGGGATGCTCTCCCCCCCATGTGCCTTAAAATGTCTTTCACTCTTAAATGAGCTGTTCCAAGCGGAACTAGATTTTTAAGCCGCTCAACAACCGAGTTTCGGTCTTTTCGTTTTGTTCCTTCAGAGAAATTCAAGCTTTTACTTGTATATTGAATAGAATAAATATATACAGAGTGATTAAACACCATCGCGCTGATCAGAAATGGTTATTATTCCTTGGCGTACAATGGAAGACGAAGGAAAGTCTGGAAATTATGTAGAATGAAGTTCGAACTTTTGTTTGCATACGTGACAACTGTCCTTCGTGACTATCCTAAGTGTCAGACAACATCTAAAGGATAGTCTGTAACTTTCGTAGAGATATCCTTGCTGTTTTTGTTTTTCTTTCATTCCCAAGCAAAAGAGGCTTCAAGGCAATCTTTGGCTCATTACCATGAGCTGAGGAGGCAATCTTGGAAGATTTAAGCAATTTACAGATCAGGCAGTTTCCATGTTTAAGATGCTTGCTTTTCTTGCAAGCATCTTAAACATGGAAATTGAGTATTTACATCCCTCAAATTCAGTAATCCACCCAGCGAGTGCTTCAAATACGTTCCATCATGTTCCCATGAACGAATAGGGGTATTCTTTTGCCTTCTCTAGTGAAAAAGGGAATAACTCCTCGGGTCTTCTTCACGACAGTGCAGTTATTATGTTCGCGGACAAAACTTAAAATTTTCTTTGAATTCGTGTTCAAATTCTCGTTCTTATCCTTCGTTACAAGGAAATAATAGTCATTCGTCATCAGATTAATTTACTTCCAAATTATTTACATCCAATTAATTTACATTCCAAATTAATTTACATCTTCCATCAATAAAACCAATTTACTTTTCTTTTTTTTTTATTGAGATAGTTTGTTTACTTGCAGGAATGCAATGCTTCAGTAGGATATCGCTGATAATTATATCAAATTGGACATTGTTTTTGAAGCTTAAATTTATACGTTTTTTTTTTTCGTTCTCATTAAAAATTTAATTTAATTTTTTTAATGCATTACTTTCTCATGTATGAAGGGAAATGCCTAAAATCATAAAAAATTTCAATGAAAAAATGTGGAATACTCACGAATCCCCACATTTTAGATCTTGCCGAGGCTTTAGGGTTAACATAGGTAGGGTACACATTGTTCAGAAGGTCATCGAATGATAAAATTGATTTAGTCCACATTTTGAATCTGCCCTACAATGCTCATCAAATCTTACGCCCAACTCACTCACTCTAACTCGATGCATTTTTGACGCGTTTTTTAATATCAAGTACAAAAAAACTCATTGTAGTTGATAAAAATTGATACGAATTTACTATTTCAGTTTACTTGCTATATTCATCCATCTAGACGGTGGCATTTTTTCAGTTATATGAGTCTGTTAATAAAAAATTAATAAAATTTTTACCATCATATTAATTAATTGGTTTCTTTATATGTGTGTGTTTTTGTGTGATGTTTTAAATATATACATTTCATAAAATCTTGAGGTTTAATTTCCTGATATTGATGAATGTTTTTATGCATTTCACATAAGTGTAAATAATACAGGTGATATTTGTGGGCATTTACGATTGTCCCTTTGCCAATCTGTCTCTTTCCTCCACTCCTGTCCATTTTGAGAGGGGGGAGGCAAGAAGCGAGTCCTTTCTGTGGACAGTTGCTGTTTTTCGTGGAGCTGACAATCTAGTTTCGAAATCTTTTATCCGCGGAACAGCTTGCGTGAATGCGGCGTTGAATTTCACTCCTGCGATGAGAAGAGCAGATATTGTTCCTGGTGTCAGGAAAAGTGATATTAATCCCGCGCATCTTTGGCCTTCCTTCCTCTTGGAAAGAAAGATGAGGCAGATAGCCCATCAGGTGACTTTCGGTATGCCTTGTAAAGAAATGTGCGCTGCATTGCGATTCGGTTTAGATAAGTAGCTAGGGCGAACCAGAATATATTTTTAAAGAAAATCGATTTAAAATGGCCTATTTATTAAGAGTCATGATGAAGAATAAGAATAAAAAGTATTCTGTCAGATTTAATAAGTTCATGCTATT
This sequence comes from Argiope argentata, assembly GCA_026289955.1. Taxonomy (NCBI): domain Eukaryota; kingdom Metazoa; phylum Arthropoda; class Arachnida; order Araneae; family Araneidae; genus Argiope; species Argiope argentata. The sequence goes on from JAOUZG010052945.1 coordinate 1,734,918, forward strand.
AAATAGGGCAATAAAAATAGCTGAAAACATTATGCATAGATGAAGAAGAGAAACAGATTTCCTATCCCTCATATTGAAAGGTAGATATTCTTCAACTTCTTTCCAAAAAAATCTGAATCTCCTGTAGGCGAAAATTCTTACAAAATTATCATCATCATTTATATTATTGCCATCTCTTTTTAGAAGTTCTAAATATTACTTGTCCAACTTTTTTCTCCACTAAGATTTTCCTATTTAAGTTACTCTAGGATCTAAAATATTTTGTATTTTTTATTACATCTTTCTTCGATTTTTTTTTCTTATCCATTCTATTTGTACTTCAGGAAGAAAAACAAATTAAGACGTATAATTCTATACATAGTTATGTAAAGATTATTTCTTAGCACCTCGGAACTGAAAAATAGCAGAATTTTACAAACTGGTGTGAAAGTATCTACTGTTTTAGGGTTTTTATAATATGCAGAACGAATGGGGAAACTATAAATACTTTAGAATAGTGAGTTAGACTCATCATAGAAGTGAACAGGGTTATTTATTTCCATTCTTAATGTTGACTTCCTGACACTTTTTTCACAAATCGCTCAATTGAAATAGCAAAATTATTGATTAATTTTCATCCATTAATGAAAAATATATAGCGCAACACTTTATTCCAAGTCCTGGGGATATTTTTAGAATGTAATTGCAATTATTAAATATTGAAATACTAAATAATATAATATGGTAGAAATCAATTGCATATCTATTTTTATTTTCTCGTATACAAAACAGAAAAAAGATAAGTAGCAAAATAAATAAATAAAATAAAATAAAAATATATAAAAAACCACATCGAGATTTGGAGTAATCTACTTTTCAGATCCCATCTCTCTCACCCCCCCTGAATTCAAAACATTTTTTAGCGCTTAAAAATTCTTCGCGTTAGACGGTGGAAATTAAGTAAATAGTCTTTACTCCAAATTTGTAGATTTCTGTCAAAATGTGAGTGAAATCATTTAAAGGAAGTCTGTTTTTTCCGGCCATCCGAATATAAGTTATCTACATATTATAGAGGGCTAAATGAATGAAACGATATACAAATTTATTATCTAAATTGCAGATACCTTTTATAATATCTAAAATGTAGATATATTCGTCAAGGAATCGAGCGTTTAACGGCTTGCATTTTCATTAACTAATAAAGATGATAACTCAAAAAAAGAACAGCTAAAATATAAGAAATTTGGTACATTATTTTGTGCCAACAATTGTCATTTTGTAATCAGTTTGATTTCCATCGATTAAAAAATAAAGCGCTTCTAAAATCTTCTTCTAATGCCAGGGATTATTCGCCAAGAATTTTCCACGATATCATATGCAAGTCTAAATACGCGCCAAATATCAGTGTTTTGTAGCCAATGTAGTTCAAGTCATTTGTGGCATGCAAGACTGGCAATTCTTGCAGCGGGAAGTGGATGACTCGTTTATTGGAGAATGAGATAATTTTTTAAGCATACTATTTCCATTGGTTATTATTTCAGCATTAGGGTAGAAACGTTTTACGGTATTTGCGCCATCCCGTACATTCATCTTTTCATTTTTTTCGGGGCATTTAATATTTCTTTATCTTAACGAATTATATAATAATGTATTACCCTCTGGCATTCACAAAACAAAGCGATGCTGACTACGAACTGATCAAATTTTGATATCTAATGTGTAAGATATTAACAGATGTGATATTTATTCCATAAAACTTCTGGAAGTGGAATAGTTTTTTAGGCAGACCATTTGCATCATTTGCACTCGTCAACATAGTCGAAGCAATTGCAATCCAAATTGAGTTATTGTACAATAAGTTGCTTTAACTTTTCTGCACATTTTATTATTTTTATTAAAACCTTTAATGTTTATAAGATCTTAATATATCGGCTTTACAAATTTCTAATCATTTAAACGTTTTACATTACGCTAAATATTCAAAAGTTTTTTTTTTTCTTTTCCCTATATTGAAGCTTTCCATATTGAAATCCAAATGTAATTCAGAGCTTTTAAGTGCTGATTATATGATTGTGACATCAGATGAACATTCTTAAATATGATTTTCGATATAGAGAGGAGAGGAGAAGGGAATTTACAGTATGGAATATTAAATACCCTCGTAGATGAATACATTAGGAAGAAAACGAATTGATTCTCCACGAATTATTAAATCCATTTTTTTAAACCAATTCAAATTTTAAGTACTCTTATATTAAATCTTTTTGCAATTATTCAGATTTCGATTACTGAGTAGTTTAGCAGAAGTAACTGGCGCACAGATATTTTTTCAAAGTCATGAGTAACTTAAAAATAGTAAATAGCGCCCAATGCATATAATTAGGTATTATGGCATGAATTCACTAATTTTTTTGTCTCTAAACTTCTCTTTTAAAACGACGCACGGGACTTTTATATGCCATGTTCCCTTCTGATCGCCAACGCTATGCGTTTAACGTCCGTACGGAAATTATTCTATCCGATTTCAAATGAGAAAAAAGGATATTTTTAAAAATAAGCTGGCTTGGAATAACTGTAGTCAGAGAAATGCAGCATTGCATTAAGTCACATTAAATATATATATATATATATATTATTTACGCCCGTTGTGTTTGATTGAAATATTGTGTTTTGATTAATGATGATTTGAAATAATTTTAATTTTATGTATGTTTGTTAATTTTTTTTGATTTAGTTAGAAGCAAATTGATTGTCAAAATTTTAAACCGGATATGAAATTTCTGAAACCGTAATTCAGATATAAAAATGTTGACTGTGCGTCTAAACAGTTGTTTCTTTACTCAAACAATAAAATTGCACAATTTAACTTTTAGCCAATGAATTAAGTTAAATTCATTTACTTGTTATAACTTCGGCCATATTTACCAATTGTCTTTTTAATTATGAATTACTTTGGCTTAAGGTTTTTAAAACTACAAAATGCAAAGGCAGAAAATAAAGAGTGTGATTCGTCGCAGACTTTTGACCAAAAAAGTGGGGGAAAAAACGGGAATCAACGCAAAACAAAGAGGAGGGGTACAGGTGTGTGTGCGTGTATTTAAAAAGTTTTGAAGGTTGAACGATTTTACGCTGAAAAACAAATAAAAGGATCGTGTTTTTTTTTTTAGTTGGTTGAGCAAAATAATAGTCATTTGATCATTCCAAACCAATTAAAACCAGATTTCAAAAAAAAAATGAAGAGATACTTTGGAATGTGAACAAATGATTTAGAATAAAATTTGGACCAATAACGGACAAAATTTATAAAATAAAAAGAAAATCAATTAAGATGATATTTGAATTCAGTTTTAAAGACCATTGTTACTAAAAATATCAGTGTTTCATGAAAATTTCGTTTCCCCTTAGAAAAGAAGGGTGGTGGAGAAAAAAGACGATATTCCGAAGGTACCTATATGACTTAAATCCGCCGCGTCAACTATAGCGAGGGGAGCTTATTTCGAAAAGTCTGCTCTATATCTATCAACAAATTTATTAATTTACATTTTTGACATCTTTCAAATAATAAAGCGATACGCATCATGCTTCATAATGTAATGAGCGAAATCCTTCTATACTCCTTCCGACAGACTGCATTTACTGAAAAAAATGACAAGTTGCATTTCATCCTCCTACCTCGTTTTGTTTCTGACTTCACAGTACAAACACTATTTCCATTATCTGAATTGTTCACACATTTGATAGGAATTTACATATTTAGGGCGAAGATCTCAAACAAAGTTGCATTCATCTAACTCACAAGTTTAATGTTTTCAAAAATCGGCGAAGACAGATAAAAAACTGATTTTTTTCCGACAAATAATTTGATGACTCCATTTTTTTTATCTGTATGCGAAAGAGTCTGAAATTCCCTACGTCTCGAAAGACCGCATCAGAGGTCTTATGTGTAAAAATCTCTTTTGGAGGGTCGATTCAGGAGATTAAGCGTCCCCTCCACCCCCAAACTCTTGTTAGATAAACCCAAAGAGACATCTCCCGATAAATCCTGTTTTCCATCCCTCCGGCCTGGTTAATGGATCTCATATTTGTCTGCTTCGTGGGAAAACAATTTAATGCCTTTCCTCTGGACGCGAATCCAAGGATCCTCCACCCTCCAAAGTTTACTTTCCAGCAATAATGAACATTTAACAAACTGTTAATTTGCATCGCTTTGGGTATTATTTCCAAATAAATTCGATAAAAAAAGTAGAAACTAGCTTTTTAATAGTGTGTTAAGAATTACATTTTTTTTTCGTAACTGTTCTCAATTTTTTAATTTAGAATTACACTATTTTTTGTTAGAGAGTCCGATTAATTAGTTCAAAAATCACCATTAAGTTGATTTTATATGACTCTAAAATTAATTAGAAATTCTAAAAGTGTTAAAATAATTTATCAGCCCAAAGTTATCCAATTAAATGCTATAAAATCTTCACTAATACTACTTCATTGTATGTATTTCAGTATTTAAAAATGTAACAAAACAAAGTTTACAGTTGTCAGTCACCTGTTGATACCTACATTCCTATGTAAGAAACAAAAAATATAATTAATGTGTGCCCTCTGTAGAATGTCGGTGGTTATGCATTTTGAGAAATTCTAATCTCGGTTGAACTTTGATTTCGTTCGCAACTTAAATATCTTTCATTCTCTTCTAAAGTCGCTGAATATTTTAATTTGTTATTTAAAAAGAGACAAACAGCGTCGAGTACAGTAAAAAAAAAGTAAGAAAAAATCGTTTCACATTTTAAGCCTTCATTTGAAAGATTCCTATGCAATATTTTAAGACATGCATTCGAACAAATGATTGAATACTAGAGATATCATATATTAGTTAATTGATATTAACAGATACAAATTTCATTAAATTTAGAATTTTTTTAAAAAAACAATTCTGTTCATTTAATTTTTTTTTACATTTTCATAAATTACTTTTTATGTAATTTACTCATTTTACTTTTACATAAAGAAATTTATAAAAGTTATTGCTATTACTAATCATTTATTATTATTATTATTATTATTATACATTTTTTTATATACAGAAATAATAGAGTAAGTGTTAAAAAAAATTTCAAATCGAGATATTGATGAATCTCCACACTTCAGAGCTCCCCTAGTCCTGAGAATACATTTTTGACTCAATTTTGACTTTTTATTAAAACATGAAATCTCAAAGATTTGAGTGAAACAGATGAAAATTGATATATTTTTGTCAAATTTTGAGAGAAATCGATTGAGTTTAATTTATCCTATTCGGATGTCTGAATACAAGTGAACGCGATTACTGCAAAATGTAAAGAACTATATAAATAAAATTTAGCCTATAACATTGTTATGGATCTATATACAATATAGATCCATAACAAATTCGGAACTACGCCTATCAAAGTGTTGTCCGTCTATCGGGCTACACTTTCATATGTATGTAAATAAAATAACCCCAAAACTTTCCAATATTTATGTATTATTCTCATACCAACGACTAATGAATCGATAAAAATAGTACCATTAATCGGCAAACAATAGTTTAAAAAAATCAATATTTCTTAACTATTGTTCTGCAATGCCATGCAAATAGTACACGAATGCTGGTTTTCTTAACTACACTACGAAGCACACATCTCTCATACCTGAGACTCTGAAGATAAAAATCAGGGCATTAGTGTTTAGGGCCCAACTTAACCTAGTTGGGGCCAAGGGAAAAAACTTCTTTTGGGTCCCCTGTGCTTAACTACTTTAATAAGGAAGAACATTCATTTAAGAAGGAAACGTAAAATAAAATTTCTATTCGGTTTGTCTATTCGATCCCCCATTTATGTACCCGGGCAACTGTCCCGATGTCCCTGCCTTAGGCAGGTCCTGTTAGTGTTATTTTCAATGCACACAATTTTGTGCTTGAGAGGGATGACACTTTTATTAGAGAGTGCCGAAGAAAAATTTTTGTAGACTTTTCCAGTTAGTTTCCTTCGATTTTTGAAGATTATCTTCGATTTAAAAAAACCCCAATAAGTTAGGTTTAGGAGCCATAACAGAAGTGGAAAGTTTTATAGACATAGTTTTGACATTTCCGTTCATTATGTTCGATCCCTTCTAGAAAGAGCGGCTACCTTTTAAACTTGATCCTCGACGGAGCTGCCAGCTTCTTAATAGGCAATAAAAATAAAATCTCGTCCAGTACATATCGAAAGAGGACCAAATCTCCGCTCTCTGCTCCAAATAATCCGACAGTTTGACAGTTTCTTTTCGCCATCGGATGAGCTCTTGGAAAACTCGACCCGACTTTATTGCCCAACAACCTGCGCCCCTCGCAAATTTTAAACAAAAATATAGGGTTGTTTAGACCCGAATGGGCAAGTGCCTTTAGTGTTTCGAACTTTTGGCGCATTAGTTTGATTTCAATGAAATGTTTTATTGGTGCATATCTCCAAATTTCCATTATTGTGTTTTGAAACATTAAATGGTATTAAATTCTTTGATAATCTGGACATGAAAATGCTTTG
>JAOUZG010052945.1:1741535-1760478 GCA_026289955.1 Argiope argentata
ATATATAATACTTTTTGAGTTTTTATAAAAATACGCGTTTAACAATATATATGCAGAGGAATTACTGGTTTGTTCTTTTTCAATCAAATTATTTTTTTAAAAAAATTAAAAAGTTAATTCATTAGGAAATTGATTAGTAATAAAGAATTGGACATTATTTGTATTGGAATAATACTTTTTTTTTGCAAGTTTCTGGTATTAGAAGCCAAATGAATTTGACTATTACCAAAATTCCAAAATCGTATTGTATGGGAGTGCGACAAATCAGAAATTTGTCCTTGCAAAATAAAATTTTCCTGGTAGAACAACTGATGGAGAGGATGCGAATTTTTAGACCAGGGGAAAAGGATAAGAAAAGAAAATAATAAAAACATCAATGAATTGAGATGGGAATCGACTGAGGATGGAGAGGCGGGGGGGGCAGAGAAAAAGTGAAAGGGGGTGAGTGGAATGGCATTCCTGGCGGTGACAATCTCCGCCGACATTCTTGCTGTGGGTCATCCTACTTGCAATCTTCAACAGCTTCACGATATTGTTGCATCTCTTGCTGGACCTTCGTTGTTACCTTGGATACATCCCTTGGGGATGGTCCGGTCACTCTCGCTTTCTGATTGGCCGGCCAAGCGCTTCTCATGTCCCGAACTTTCCCCTCTCCCTCCACCTCCCTGTTAAAGTGACAGGAGAGCGAAATTTCTCTCCCTTTCAATTGATAGCATAGGCCAGCCAAGCCTGTCCATTTTGGCGAGTTTAGAGTCTCGATTTTTCTCGTAGCCGAGTGACGTTTGAAGATTTCGATGCTGGACTTGTGAAATGTTTTTCAGGAAGAGTGTCGCTCACACTAACGGGGAGTACTTGCATCGCAGATACCTCTGGAAAGATTCTCTACGAATCTACAAATTTTAAATAACTAGGTGCATTAAAATTAATGGGAGGCAAATGATAATATTACAAATTATTTCAGAATAAGGGACCCAGTTTTAATTTTTGATGCCAGAAACGTACGGAATTAAACAATTGATACTATATTGCTTATCAACCTTTTTAGGGTAAGGATTTTCTTTAAAAAATGATTTAGATGTGCTTAGATGCTCTGTTAGACTTAATTGAGAGCACACTTAACTTAAGGGCGAAACCCAATAATTAAATATGCCAATATTATGTTGTGTTCAAACTACTTTTCAATTTTACTGAGAGTTACTGAAAGACTGGTTGTAATACTTTGTGGCATACAAGGCAAACGTTAACAACTTTCAACGTTTGTATAATTAACTTTTAAGACTTTTTTCCTGTGTTAAAAAAACACCTTGCTCTTGATAAAAACAGTAGAAAATAGAAATGGGAACATGATATTGCTAACTTTTATTAAAAAAATGTGATACTTACACAATTGGTATAGTAAGAAATTGCTTGTCAAATCCTAATGAGAATCTTGTGATAAAATAATTTGACAATCTCTTAGAACAGAAAGTAAAAATTTGAGTCGCTAGGATTCAAGAAAAATATCTATGAAATAAAATAATTGTGAAATGGGAAAAAAAGTCTATTATTTTACTAATTATTTATAATTCTACCAATCGTTACTTTTTCATAACAGTGATTTTTAAGCCACATTCTACATATTTTGATAGCATACTATATTAATTTTAGCAATCACGTCTTAAATATAAAAATAATGGATGCCAACGTGTTCTTCCAGAATATCAGCTTTCAAGACTGTTAATTTTTTAATATGGAATTCATTTACTTATAATTTTTATCTGAAAAAATATGAATTTAATGGAAGTCAATGCGAAAGGGAATTACCATTTTCTAAACTTTCTTTCAAATCAAAGCGTTTTAATATCAAGTGAAAGCCAAATGTTCCCTCAGGCCAAATTCAACAGGTATCAAAAAGTTTCAATAAATCTGCATTATATGTGTTCATGAAGTACTGGAAATTGAACGTTTCCAGACCTCATGATTGGGGAGATTCCGTGGTGAAAATAGTCAGGTAAATGAATAAGATGTTCTTTAAAGATCGAACGGGAAGGAATAAAAAAAAATCTGAATTTGTTGTGATACGTGGGGTACATTCTAAACATACTATCTAATTTCGCACGTGGATGACATAGCAGCCCCAGAAACGTGGGTTATGCTTCAGGCCATGCGATATTCTTAGGGCTTAAATATTTCATGGGTATTTTATACTCGTGTATCAACTCATTACAGTTCACTGGTTTAAAAATGTAAACTATAACTCAAGAATTGAAAAGAAAAAAAAAGATGTATTAAAATACAGCTGTATGGAAGCTGAGTTTAGGTCCATAAAATCTTTATGGCAGTATACAGTTGGCGTATGTTTTATAATGTAGTTTTCTTCGTCATAAAAATATTTCCATCATAAAAGAAAAAAAAGAATAAAATTAATAAAAAAATAAATAAATTATTTAGATATTGAGAATAAAACTAATATATATCAAATTATATTTTAGAGATCTATATTGACGTTTAGATGTAACGAGCTAAAATAATTGATCGTATAATTTCGTACTTTTGAAATTAAATAGTTACCTTAAATTCCTGAAGATTTATAATACCTTAAATTTTGGGAATGGTAGAATAAAAGGGTATTAAAGATGCATAAAAGGATATTGCTGCTTATGATTATTATCGTTAATAGAGAAAAGAAATCTTTATTGTAGGTACTTTGAATTTAAAAAGGGGCTCAAATTCTGTATTTAGAATACAAAGTTAAAAAGAAGTATCCTTTTTGAAATGTATTGCACAGTTTTCAAAACCCGGAAACAATGAGACACAATATTACAATTTAATTCAAATAACAAAAAAAAATCAGAAGTTAAAAAAAATAAGTATTTAAAAAATAAGGAACTGCAACTACTTATTAAAAAGAAGCGCTTACTATGAAATAAAAGTGGTAATGGCAACCTTACTTTGGAATTAACTGTCGAACAAAGCAAATTTTTTTATAAGTTTAACAACCGGCAAAAGCATTCGATGTAATGACTTGTTGAAAAAAAAATTAATTTGAATTTCTCTCAACAATGAAATTGTGGTTAGAAATTGTGAATGAAACTAATTTCGGATTAATGAAAAAAAATGTACAAATTGGAAATGTCACAAAGGTTGTTTAGTTTTGAATTTTTAAATTCTATACAAATAAATGTTATGAAATAATATTTTCGGGATATATAACAAAAAAAGAGCTATTTGCTCATCTTTGGGCTCGAGTTGGAGGTGACTTTTTTCTTATCTGGAAGAGAAAGATTTCATGAAGATTCGAACAAGTACTACCTCTCTATAAAAACGCAACCATTCTTCTTAATATGTAAAGATTTATGCATAAACTCTGTAGGAATATGCATCGACATGTTCATGCAAAATCGATTGACCGATCGCAACCGTAACCCTGCTTTTGCTACATTCTTAAAACCGTAAGTTTTGAGTTCTCAAATGAAATCTAAAATCAGAAAAATAATTTTTAGCGAATTTAGATAAGCCCTGCTTTTAGGTTACCGTTAGTTAATAATATTACGATTCGATAAGATAAGATGACACTTGAACCAATTTTTCGGAAAGCTTATTTCGTACACTTCTTATCGGGGGGAGGAGGTTGGAAAGTAAATCTGACAACTTGAGTTGGAGAGAAGGACATTAAAACTATTGTTTCCGCTGGTAGCGAAAAAAGAAATCAGAAAAAAAAGTTCTAAGGGTTAATTAAGTTTTTTTTTTGACGTTTCTTGATCTCTAAGACTGTCCAAACAAAACAACCTATCCAGTTGTCTTTCTTTGCCTTTGCCTTTGTCTTTAGCAGAAACTTTGAATAGGTTAATGTTTTCGCTTTTTACTTTGTTTATAAAGAGGGTGATGAACTTGGATGCGCATTTCAACTCCTTGTACTTTCTGTTGATAGAATCTGACTTATTTGGGAAAGGAAAGCTCATATTTTCAATAATTCGATAAATTAAATTGTGCTAAGTGAGTGTTCTAAAATTTGATTCGTAACTGATTTCATTATTTAGCTTTCTTTGATTCAAGGAGAATCTTCTAATCACGTAAAGTACTTCCTACTTTTCAAAAATTCATGCATTTTGTATTCGAGTAATTTGAGTTAAAAATCATTAAACTTTTTTAGATTGATTTTGATCATTGATCGGATCGATTATTCCAGAAATATAATTGTATATAATATTTCTTCTTTAGTGCTCTTAACATTCTCGTGTGAATATTCGATTTTTGGAGGCTGAATAGGAGAGGCATCGATTGGATGGTGAGCGATTTAAATATGGCACGACTCGGTTTGTTGAATGAATCTGAAATCGATAGCGCTTTCAATTCCTTCAATTTTTAATCAATTAAGAATTATCTTGAGAATTAAAAATGCTCCTTGCATACTGTATCTGAATAGTGAAAATACCTAAAAATATTTCTGAAAAAGCTTCAAGATGCCTGCCTAATAGTTGCATCGTTCCTTTTCGTGTTTGCATCCATATTTGAAATCCTGAAAGGTTTTAGAGTAACTGAAAATATTTTTATTAGTTACCCCATTAGATATCAAGAGGATCGCTCTAAGTGTTTAGGGTGGAGTCTGTTATTTCAATTCTGAAGAAGCATCTGTACCTGAGTAATTATAGCACCATGGGTTTTGGACACTTCAACGCCACGAACCCTGGTATTTTGCTAGTCCTTATTGCCTGAAGTTACGTCATTGATTTTGGGGGAAAGTTTGATTCCCAAATAAATAAATAAAAACTTGAAGGAAAGGTAAAGAGCCTTCTTTCATTCACTTCACCGCTTGAAGAAGAAATGTAGTTTATAGTTGTTTGATAATTTTCTATAGATGTACATATGGCCATTTTTAAAGCTATGATTTAAATCGAGAATTTAGATTATTGTCTTCAAAATTGTGCCAAGATTGTCGCCTACTGAGCCACCTTGGCGAAAGAGAACAATGGGCAACCCTGGTCATTACGGCAGAGAGAGCCAAGACGTGTCCACTGCTCGATCTTCCCATTACTTTGAATTGAAGCTAAGTTATTGTTTGGTATTATGGAAGTTTTTCCTCCCCCTTCCGTCTTGAACCCCTGCCCTGACTGACAGGTATATTGGTCGGCTCTTCCAATAAAAACGGAATGGCCATCTTGTCCGCCCTGGAAAAAGGAAACTATTTCGCCTTTCCTCGACTGCTTGACCATTAGCACCGCTACCCTGCCGGAGAGGAATGGAATGTCGTTGGAATTTTTTCAGTTCTTATGAAGGTGGAAGATGAGTACGTCGACACTTTCACTCACTTTTTGTAAATGATTCCGGGAGCTATTGAAATCGCTCACTTCTAGAGAAGCCTTTTGGGTTTCGATGAAATTTACATTTAAAAAAGAAAACATGTTAACACCCTGTCAGTTAGGAACAAAATATATCGGAAAATTGTAGTCATCGTTCTGGATCAAATTTCATTGTCACAGTACCTCAAGGTGAAGTGATATTGAAACCGATATTACTTCACCATCGTCTGATTTTCTTTTATTTTTCTTTTGATGTTGGGGAAATATGTTGGTTTTTTGTAAGTTTATAGGATATATGAAGTTCAAATAATTTTAATATTTTTAATTGAATTTTAATTTTTAATAATAATTTTTAATGCATGCGAAGAGCGTATAGTTTAGTCATCGGAAAGATTCTAAAGATTTAGAGATTTTTTTAATTTGTTATATTGTTTCATTTTTTATCTATGTAGTTAATTTTTTTATTTATGTAGTTAACATTTTGTGGCTCTAGACAATGTACATTAAAATGATTTTTGCAATTAGGTCACAAAACAAAACAGCGTGCAAATGATATATCGTATGGGATTTTTTTTTAATTTTTTTTTATTAGCTAAGACTTATGATTGCGCTGCATCCACGGTCAATACTATTTCAGCTGTCGCCCGGTATTCACAAAACTGCAATTGGTGAAAGTCGTCAAAGAGGTGAAGCCCAATACTTGATAAAAGTATCAATATTATTTTAATCCTTAGTAAGTTTTGAAATTTGTATTGTTCATAAAATTATTTAAGACTTTGGAATTACAATTTTTTAAAATGATCTGCTTGTGCCGTTGCTGCAGCCATTCTAAGGTGGAGTATTGATGTCTTCGTCTTTCTCCTTCACTGTTGCTTGACATATATTTCTTTTTAAAAGGTAAATTGCGCAAATTGGTTCGATAATGGATATATGCGTTGAAATTACTATTAAAAAATTACTTTTAGCAAAATGGAAGTCGGAAGGTAATTTAAATCTTAAAAAAAATTCATGTATTCTAATATTTTCAATTAATTTCCGACACATAAAACCGACTTAACTTCCGACACAAACAATCACAGATTATGGCTTTATTGTCGTATAATGGAGCATTTGTTGCTAAATACATTTTATTAAAGGAAAGAATATTATAAAAATAAAATATGGAATGTCTGTTTGAGGTTTAAAATATATTTCTAAAAACTTGTTAAACAAAAGCCTAGAGTTTGCATAAATTTGCGAGAACTAAACGTACATCGTTAATATTTGAAACATATTTCAGAATTCTTCATCTTTCAATTCAATGCAAACGTTTTATGGAACAAATTCAAAATTTATAGTCTGATATTTTAACTATAGTAAAAAAGAATACCGTGCCCTTTTCTTAATTAATTTTAAAATTAAGATATTCTTTGTTGCATTATTGAATAGTTCGATGATATCTTTTAATTAAATTTGTGATAAAAATGAATATATCATCTGTGCTTTGTTGAATGCACGTGTGATGAAAGTATAACTTTTTTAAAGCAATAAATTATCAGTTATGAGGTAGACATCAGATCTGAAAACAGCAAAATTAATAACAGGTTCAGAGTCTTATTTAAAAAATGCATTTAAATAACAAAATTGGTTTATTGGACTAAGTATATAAAGTTACAGGAAAAAAAATTACATGTTACAAGTTATAATTAAAAATTCTGAACAATAACTTGTTTTACAGCTTCGAGGAGTAATTGATATCCGATGGATCCCTACAAAAATCAACTTGATGATGAGTATTTTTTTCTTTTTTGAAAAGCAAAATATTAATATTTCTGGTAGAGTTTAATGTTCAAAAAATAAATCTACCTTTCAAGAAGCAAATACCTGCTAAGTTTCTAATGCCTTGTCTTAATTCATGCATATGTATACTCATACAAATAAATATAGTATTTTAGAAAAATAATTTGAATTACTTTAAAAATTAAAATAAATGCAAAAACAAACGAGTTCGCCTTTTCCCTTCGAAGTTAAAGATTATAATAAAATACATTCAAAAGAATCAAAACACGGAATTTACTTAAGCTGATCATTTTTATATAATGTTGTCAATAAATATGTTTAATTCTATTATTTTTATATCAAGGTATTGAACGAAGGAAATAACTATAAACGTATTTTGAAAAAAATTATTATTATAGCTTTAAATATAAACTGTGTTAAAAAATAGCCAAAGTTATGAATTAAAATCATTTCTCAGTCCTTAATTTCCAAGTAACTGCACTGTCAAAAAACTTTTAATTCAAAAAATTTTCGTTTTCATCAGAGAGCAATTTTCCTAATTTGCTTTACTTTTCTATCTTCAATCGTAAGTAAGCTATAGAGAAATAAAATCTCACTATTTTCCCTCCCTTTGCTCCAAAAAAACCAATCTGCGACCAATCCCAAATTTTAAATTTCGTTGCGGCTTATTCCGGATAGATTAAAATCCAATTAAAATGGCTGCTTCGGTAACAAAATATGCATAGTATACTTTTTTATTAAGAAAGTTTATTTTAACTTCTTTCCATATTAACTTTTACATTTCAAATACTATTTTTCATTCATCATCAAAAAATTCTTAGGCTCCACATGGCGATTCTCAAAAATTCATGCCAAAGAATCGTTTCTTGAGAGTTCTTCTTCTTGAGTACAGTCGATCACCCCACCACCACCGAGCATAGCTGTATTGACAGGATTTGTTGTGCCCTACTTTGGTCTTAAGCAATGTCCGTCCTTACATTGACCGAATTTCTCAAGCTGATATTCTATTCGAGATAATTGACCCCAAAGTGGTCAAATACTGACCATTTTCTCCTCTACAAGCTTTCAAACAGTTGGCAAAAAACTGACAATTTTTGACATCATGCCCTTCAAAGGCCTAAGATTACCTGGAACAACCATCAGTACTGAACTCAAGTCGTTATTTTTAACTTGCAGATGTTTTCTATGTTCAGATACTTATCTGCATTCCATTAAAGAGTGGTAAAAAGTATCGATTACTCCACAAATGCATTTATTTTCCTGCATTTTTCCAAACGTTACTTGATATGTCATAAATATCCGACATTTCGCAAGGAAGAAAAAAAAATGTTATTTCTGATGTACTATCTTTTAAACCTTTTATTTTTAGTATCTTAAGTCTTTCCATTTTTGATTTACCTTTGTTTATTATACCCATTTTTTAAAATTATTTACATTGTATTGAAGTTTTATATCCCTTTCCCTTGGTCTACTATAGCATTTGTGTGAAAAAATTCTCTTCATTTCAATATTGTTTGCAGAAAATGTCTTTTTTTAAGTGCTGTCTGTCTGAATGCCAATACTTATCCTTTCAAATTTAATGGTCTCTTGCATAGCTTCTTCCAAAACAGAGAGAAAAGAAGATATTATTGACTTTACAGGAAAATGCCTTAAAGATCAAAAACAAGGTCGCCCACAGGGATTGGGGTCTTGTGGAATCTCGTATCAAATGAAATTGTTTTCAGATCTGTTTAGAATACGTACAGATACAAACTTTTGCAAATAATTTTAAACTGGTAGTCAAGAAAGGTGCAGACTTGAAAGAAACGCATATCTTGCATTAATCAAATTTAACTCTTGGTTTTTAAGAAATTAACTATTCATTTCCAATGAAAAGACAGCTCCTAATTTGTTCAGCAAAATGGCTAGAGGTCCCCAAAATGAAATGGAGACACTATCAGAAAAGCCAAATATTTTAAATATTTAGAAATTTGTGGTGAGGATTATATCCCGCTGGATTGAATATTATTTTAAAAAATAGGGGGAAAGGCCAATAAATGAGCCAAAGCCTCAAAATGCTCATTGGCAGCACAAGCGGAGTCTCTTAAAAACACAGAACTGTTAATAAAATAGTGGCCGGAAGAATGTTGGCCCATGAAGTCCTACCCTGATGTCTGCCAGCAGTATACAGAATAAAATCTTTCTTTCCTTCAGGCGTCGGTTCTTGTGCTAATCGCACATCACCTACGACAAGCGCTGCAAATCATACTTTTCGTTCTACCTCCGCATATACAATTATAGTTTCTAACCAGACTAACTGTAATTTATCGTTCAGTAATCTCTCTTTACCCTAAAACAACAGAGATCCAACCGGAAGCCTTGGAGAGAAAGCCAAATGCCTGATCTACTCCCCCTATTGAGAGCTTTTCCATTTCAATCAAGTCATTGAAAGATTAAAAGTAGCCCAGACAAACATCAGTGATATTTTCAAAGATTTTAAGACACAGAATATATCACTGGAACTGTATTTTTGTGTTTTGATCAATAAATCTGATATTGCAATGTTGTGCCAAATTGAATGACACCAATTCCGTTTGTTACGCTGAATTCACTGCACTTCAATAAAATGTTAAATATACGTCTCAATTACAAACAATGGCACTTTTAAAACGCATGCCAATAACAGAGCAAGTATGATTGCATCGGCTAATTCAAAGAATTCGAATCATGTAGCTTTTTTTCCCAAATTGAACAGTAAAAGTTTCATGAGTAAAAGCTGATTTAGGCAATGAGTAAACAGATAACTGGTGGAAGATGCAACGCAAAATGGTCGACTTGGCATGAAAATAAAGCATCTTAAACCACATGTAAAAGGTCATTTCCGAAAAAAGATGTTGGACAAATGGTAAAGATCTTGGAGCATTAGTGGTACAACCAGAAAAAAAATTAATGTCCTGCTTTCAGTTAGTCTTCATCCCTTTAATGGATCACAAAGAATATAATTTTCTTCTTGATGCATGATCTATTCTTTGTCTGTCTTCAGTCTGTCTGACCATAATCAGTGCAGCTATGGTAGGAATGGTATGGCCCTTCACTGTGCGCATCCTCACTGTCACATGGCGCATAAAAAAGCCTTGAACAAGAATGGCCGTATGAAGTTGCAAACCACTTCTTCTCCTAGCGAAAAAAATTCATAGGATAAATAAATACATCTCTTCTTACCTTCCTAGCCTCGAACATCAAGTGTCACCTATGCAGTGACCGTGATAAAAAGTACCCCAGATCCTTCACGTTCATTTACTCCAGTAATTATCTTTTTAATATGTTTTCTTATTCAAATTATTTCAAATTAAATTTTTTAATTGCATTTTAATTTGCCATGTTATGACTTTAAGTGTGACAAACTCTGGACTATTGATTTTTTTCAATTTCTGTATTGTTCTCTTTATTACAATTCCAGATATTTTTCGTATCCCATTTACAAAGTATAATGTTATAGTAAACGGTTACATTTTATCATTTTTTGTTTAATATGATTCCGATGTCTAAATAATTGCTTCTGTTATATATTTTTATAAATATTCTGGTTTTCTTATGCCAAGCTCATTAAACTATACAGTGATCGAAATGGTATGGATACGTTGATATGGGACGGCGCTCTGTTCTCTATTTCCTGTTGCGGTCCACATCCATCTGATATATTGACGAGAAATTAATGCGTTCGCTTGAGTATTCAGCCCTCTATTTTACATTTTTACCTTTACTGCTGTCTTACGATAAGTAACATAGAATTCAGTTAGAATGTAATATGATATAGGATTTTGAATTCAAAAGATCGTGGTCGAGGATATCTGCAGAAATTTCTCCAAATTGGACTATAATACCACTTAAATTAAAGAATTTTCCCGAAACTTTGAAACACGTTCTCACGTGCCTTTTATTTCACACAAAACTTTCAACACACTTTCACAAATTGAAAATCGGACCTCTTCTTTGATACGTGAACACTCCATTTATTTTAAATTGCGCTCCGTTTTCGGTTATTTGCTTTCAATGGCCACCTGTCTTCTTAGACTGTGTTGACATTTTAAATGTCTATAAAAATGTTATATAATTTAAAGGGTACAACAATTAGAAATTCTTTATAATATTTCTCCTTTTAGTTAGTAATTTATAATTAATTAATATAAATATTAAAAAAAATTAAAAAAAATTTTCTTTAATTTTTTATCAAAGGGCATAATTCCCATTTTACATAAAATTTGAATTTTAAACTAGGAAAACTAAACGGATTTAGTTCCAACATCTTGCTTGCTTGATAAATTGAATAATTGATTACTCATTTTCATTTTAATGATTTTAGTTTATGTTCGTAATTTTGCATCGCATATTATAATTTTATTCAAATTTGCAATTAATAGCACACTTAATTCTTAAATTGTTAACATAATGCATTGTCATTAAAAATGATTGTATTAAAATTTTGAAAACTTAAACCTGTAATGCAATTAGTGCAGCGATGATCCTATGCATTAATATCCGATGCAAAACTACTTTTACGAACACAAACTAGAATCATTAAAATGAAAATGAGTAATAAATTATTCAATTCATCAAGCAAACAAGATAACGGAGTTAAATCATTTAGTCTTCCAATTTCAAAATCCAAATTTTATGTATTATGATAGACAATTTAAAAGGCGCATTGCGTACCCAATGTAATTATGAAAATCTTCTAAACAGTAGGGATTAAGTGTCCATCAAGATTCGGTGCTCAATTTTATCATGTAAGAGCATGATGTTGTTTTTGGGATGGGTTTTTTTGGCGTCAACAAAAATACGAAGGCGAAAAATTAAAATTTTATTATCTGCACGAGCATTTCAAAAAATCAGCTTTTAATAACGCATTGACATTGCATTTACAAAAGTTCTGATTAAAAAAAAATTTGGGATATTTTTGTGAACAATCAATGCGGGACAAAGTTTTTTGGATCGTTTGCGATACTAAAGTGACTCATTCGATGAAACGATGAAAATGAATAAAAGTATAATTTAACTTGTACGAGTGCGTGGTGCTTGGCCGCTCAAGAAATTGTGTTCTGAGGTGATACATTGAAATATGCATAGCAGAATTCATTTCAATCTTTATTTTTTTCTTGGCAGGGTCATTAAAATCAAAGTGTATTTTTAAAAAATTTACACTCTAAACAATCGCGACAAGTCGGTTGGGATGTTAGTAAATGTGTGCTTTAAAAAAAATATTGCCTCCTTCGCAACGAGGGACACTTCTTTGAATTCGTGGCATTCGTTTTTATTTTTCTGCGTCGCGCTAATCTCGATCCCGCTCTTCCCTTCGCTAAGCGGCTGTCAGCTTTGTTCCAGATTATTATAACTCGTAAGTCCATGCTTAAAGCCGGACTGCAATTACGGGGTCTGTCCCCACTTCGCTTTGACCGCGCTGCCCTAGTCGATCTGACAGCTGGGGTTGGAGGGGGGAGGAGGAGTAAGCCCCCCTAATCCTCTGTCAGCCGTATTTCTGCCTACAGATGAAGTCTATGATTTTGTCCTCAATGTAAAGATAATGCCCGACCCTGATTTTTCTTTTGGATAATATGCTTCGGAGTGCCATCGGAAATACTTTTTGTTTCCAAGAAGCCTTCTGTTTTATTTAGCACTTGTTAACTTAAAATTGCGAACGGTCATTTTAATATTCTCCCTAGATGTCAATGAATAGATATTTTGAACCTCCAATCTAGAGAATTTTCTTCCATACTAACAATAGCATTCATATTTTGTCTTTAATTAGGCACGTAGAGAAGAAACAAGTAAGCATTCAGCATTTGATCACTATCATACAAGTTTCGTTCATCCAGATTAATAATGATTATGAGCCCCGTTGGTAATGATGATGAGTTCAAAATTTTATCCACATTTGTATGTCTTGAGATAAATCCGTTGGCAAATTTCATCAGCTTACTTTGTGGTGCTTTTGAGTTGTTGCGCATAAAATAAAAATATGTTTCGAAGGCTTATCCGAATCTCGAGGTCGAATTTTATAGCGATTACATCGTGTGCAAGAAAGGTGAGGAGACACATCACAGTAAAATCCCGCAACTGTAGAGGAAAATCGGGTAAATTCACAATTAAGAAGTGCACATGGAATGAATTGAGGTCCAAAAGAAATGCGAGTTCACACATCTACCGGATTTATTTCTTAAAACAATTGTTCGTTTTTGGCTTGGCGTTTACTTAGATAGAATAAATTTTGTCAGCAATCACTGAAACCTTTCATTCATTCTATGGGAAAATTTATGGGATAAATTATACACATACCTCATGTTTATTAGTAGAATTAAACATTCACTTGACTATAATACCTTTGACTCTCAAAACGCATTAGCAATATTTTTATCTGCTGTTTTATAATCGACTCGTAATTTCTAAAATGTTACAGTATTTGTATTGCGACAGTTGTTAAGAATTAGGAGGTAATGGAACCCTTAATTTGAATAATCGATAGTGAAAGATTCATAGGGAAATGAAAATTTCGCTCATCATTTTTTTATCCTTTGAGCTGAGTGACCATTCTATGAAATTGCTCGAGATTAGTATCCTGCCTGAAGCATATTCTTCAAAGATTCGAAAACACTATTATTCTAATTGTCAACTTCACCATATGACGTAAATGAAGCGTTCTATGCAGGTTTTAATATTCTTACACTTATTGGCCTAATTAGCGTTGCAATGCCACATGATTAATGGAAGCAAAGTCGAGCTTCAATCAGCATAAAATTATATATATATATATATATATATATATATATATATATATATATATATATATATATATTGCGCATTTTGCTTTTGGGCAAATCGAAACAAGCAGGTAAAAATGAAAATTTAAAAAAATTATGAAATCGATTTATTAAAATGCTTGAATCAAAATTCATTTTGTGTAAATGTAATTTTCATGATACTTGGAAGGGCTAATAGTAAAACAAAAAGGATCGAAAGTATTATAGAGTTTAATTTAAGTAAATTAAATTGATTCTTCGTATTTTGCTAAAAATATTTAATGTGAGATGAGTTATTTTTGAATTAAAGTCCTCCAAAAATGATGAAATTTTTCGAAATTGCATGAAATTTTACATAATTTATTTATTTCAAATATATTAATATATGCATTTCATTTTTAATATATATATATATATATTTCTTGGTCAGCCTTAAAAAAGACAGGGGAAAAAATCTGGATTCATTACTGCCAAACCATCATATGTAAATCAGAAACATGTAATCAGATACATTTGGTTCCGTTTGTCAATTTTTAATGAAATCACTTTTTTTTCTCTTTTTACCAAATAATTATTGTTATATTCTAAAGTGTTTGGTTTGTCATAAGAATACCGATTACTATTTTCATGCTTGAAGTATCTGCTTTATAATCAAACGTACCTTCACACTATAGCATTTTATTCAATGGAAAACCAACAGTAATATACAATATTTATATTTATCTACGCATTGTACATCCACGGTTGACTGCGCATAGAAAATATACCCCCTGTTCCATATACTTCAGTCGCTTCATCTACAGAGGCGATATGAGTTAGTCGAGTTTTTTTGGCTCTGCAGGTCTTGAAGGGCCTCCAAAAGTATCACATCCAGTATGTAATTTTCGATTTGGTAGCAAAGAAATTGTAAAAATTGTATAATTTGGGATGTTTTATTACTTTGTAACTACACGACAAAAAATTATTTTCATAATTCCTCTATTGTTTGATTTGCATTATCAAATTAATCGTTTTAATTAATCTGTTGGTAATATTTTTTTAAATTCAGAAAATGAATTTATGAAATTTATATCTATATATTTGAGAATATAAATAAGTACTAAAAGTATTACAGAAATGGGTTAGAATTCATTATATAAAGAAAGTAACTCTATTTCTTTCAAGAAAAATTATTCTAATTCTAAATGCTGAAGTATAAAAACATAATATTTAATTCATACCAATACAATGGGCGCGTACTTTCCTTTTTCCGTCTATTTTTCTTCTTGTGTGCGCGTGTTCCTTCTACTTTTCCCCTCAAAGGACCTCACTCTGTCATAAATGATTTTAAATTCCCCTTCCCAAGACAAATTTTACTGAAATCTGCAGAAAAAGAACAAAATTATCATTTATATATCAGAGGAATTTTGAATCGAATTCGGAACATTTTGAAATTGTTTTTAATTTTTCCATAATTTTTTTAAAAAAATAATCCTAGATCAATATTATTTTAATTGGATTAATCACAATAATTAAGTTCCTTTTCATTCATACCTAAAATATTGCGTTTGAAATCCTGTCAAAAAAATGTTTTAACGTAAATAAAAGAAAATGCCAGAATTCTGAAATATAAGAGTATAAATTTGATTTTCATTATTTTTATTCCGTTTGTTGAAAGTAGTATAAAATAATAACATTTAAAACAGCACAAAACTCGATATCAAAAATTCAAACATTATTTTGATTTTATACAATGTTGTTGATTTTCACGGCTTTACATGTTTCAAATGCATTCCTTCATTTTTTAAAAAAATCTCTTGTGTAAGAGCTGAAAACCGCTCTCATTCGTTTTCAAATGCTGGAATATCACTGAACACACACGCATATAATTTTTTCGATAAGATGTTTTGTTTCTATCTAAATATATTAAAAGCAAAGAATGGTTCTATATTATACCAATTTTATTTGTTTCTTCCAGATAATTCTGTGATTAACTTGAAAAAAATAATGTTAAAATTGTTACAAATGTGCTTTTATTTAGAGTAGAAAGATGTGCTTTTATTTAGAACACCAAACAAGAATTTTTCAGAAATTGAATTTACGGGCTAAAACGTGGGAAAAGGAGTTATTTAGATGAGTTTTTATGATATTAATATAATTTTTTTCTATAATCCTTTGATATGTTACATAAAATGTAAAAGAAGCAAGGCTAAACAATTTTACTTTTTGTTCTCCTATTCTTAAAAAAAACTTTTTTGATTTTAGCAAAAACAATTTTTATAGTGATTTAATTTGAAACTGTTCGGATTTTAGGGAAACAGCGAAAAATGCATTGTACAAAGAACAGGACCGTGCAAGTTCGAAATAGCATGAGTTATATAAAATTTCAAACAAAAATATTTCGTTTAAGAAGCCATGAAGATCAAATTACATAAAATATTTAATTGACAACTTTAGTATGCATCAATTCCAGTCCATCAGTTGATCGCCAGAGGCGGTAAGTACTGAATAGTAAAGATTTTTTTTAAAAAAATTGAATATTTCACTCAGAATTTAAATAACTACAATGTAATTTTTATGCTGAAATTTACATAATAAAAAATGAATGTTATACTGAATTTGTTAAGTACATAATATTTATAATTTTTAATAGTTCTTTATTTTACTTCTTTTTTTTTGGAACTTATTGAGTAGTTCTACACAAATAATTCCATGAAATATTGATATAAAATTTTATTTGATTCTGTAATGATGCATTAATTAAATAATAATTGGATATGCTCCTAATGGATGTAGACAATACCCTCATGACACCATATCCTATCGTGAGAATAATTTGTCATTTTTAAGCTGTAACTTGGCAAAAACTGGCCCTTTCGCCGTAAAACACAGCACGACCAGCCAGTCTTCTTTCGTTGCTACGAAGGCCTTCGGAAGGAATTAATCCATATATGTTTCATAATTCCAATAATAATAATTCCGTGCACTCTGATTGAGGTAAACAAATGGTAGTTTATAAAATTGAAGAATATTTTCAAATAACATTTAAAGGTATTCAACTGAAAAGCGAATAGGAATTAGAAAGGGACTGAAACTGAAGGATTTTCAACACTCGAAGGAAAGACGGGTTTTGTCTTTTAATGTGATTCAATTGCTACAGATATTTATTGAGAAGAAAAACGTTCACTCCAATAAATAACCCTTTACAGGCTTTTTGCGGTGCAGGTGTCGTCCTGGTCGGGATTAATTTCCGCTAAGCAAGCAGTGATGCATAGTATGATGTATTCTTTTGTAAATTTCGATGTTGTAAACACAATAATATATTTTAATGCAATGTTTTACTGCAGAAGTTATAGTTTATAATTCTTTTGGCGTCTTCCGTCTTTTTTTTTTGTGGAAAAGTCAATACAATCTTTACTTTTGACATCATGACTGTGTTGAACCGCAGTATATGTAGTCAGCCATTTAATCTTATCTCTCCATCTAAGGACGAGGGTCTTTCTGATCGTGGCAATGCTCCATTGCGAAACTCTTCTTTCGGTAACTTCCTTTTTGCCATTTTGAAGTATTTAAAATAGCGAGAATACCAAATCACAGTACAAACAATTTGTAAAACACTATTTCGAGTTTTACCTAGTGTCTCCAAAGACTGTCGATTTCTTTACGTTCGAGATGCAACTGGCCAGCCACGGCGTCTTGCATGGTTAGTCAGAAGCGGCTCTATTAATAATAGATTTCGTTATCACGAAGTGGTAGAAGCACTGTATTAGTTGATGAAACAATTCCTTAAGCGTTTCTATTTTTTCATAGAAAGTGTAAACATGATATATCCTAAATAAAAATTAAGATACGACGAATGCACAATATGTTTAGTATATTTCTTTGCTGTGATGACTGAGAGCAGACATACTGCAGGGGCGGTATAAAGGCTTTGGTGGCTGTGAGTGGACATAAGACTAAAAAGGGTTAAAATGATAGCTTCATGGGATTTTTTTTCAATTTTTTAAAATTATTTTTCAAGCTTGGCGAAGAGAGCATTCGATCATTTTAAACACAGTCTGAATTAGGTTTCTATACTTATGTCGGCCTGGTGGGCACATCTGATTTTAGGACGACAAATGAATTGTGCTGAAATAATGCAGAATTCTTTAGCGGAGCGAAATGCATTGATAGCTAGCTACACATGAATCTTAAGCGATGCTGGCAAAGTAATTAGTGGCAATGTCATCCGACATTTACGCCGGTGATGAAGCTTCTTAGTTCATCTGGCTTGTCTGCATGAAGTTTGTAAATGCTATTCATGTTTCAATGCAATTTCACCCAACTGATAAATGCTTCCTTCCATATCTTGCCCGAAATTACTTGAATTGTCAAAATTGAGTGCGGACAGAATTTTGACTAAAAACTTACCCACGATATCGTCATTAATGATTTTAATTCGAAGGACTTATTTATGCCCCAGACGCGTAGTTAGAGAGCATAGCTTTTAATCAACTTCTGCTCTCCATCTTCCACTCTTCTTTTCCAGAAAAAGATGTTTCGTGACCTAGTGACGGCGAAAGACCCCGCCCCCTCCTCCGTGCACATACCCGCACGCTTCGTAGATCAGGAAAATCTATGAATTCATCAAATAAGCAATTAATTAAAAATCTTTTAAAAAGTATTGTAACAGTGGCGGTATTATCTAGAAAATTTGGAAATAATGAAATTAGATTGTCGATTGCAAGAACATTGCTTTTAAATCATAAAATTTTTTCGAAAACTAATTGTTAAATTTCTTCAACTTTGGTAAATTACTAGGGGCTCCACCCCCTGCTCACTTATGCCCGCCATCCCCCAGGTTTGCATGGCCTCTACTAAACCCCTTTAATCTGGCAAGAAATATCTTCAGACGCAATTTATTAAATAAGAAGTTAGAAATATATCATGATTCCAGGTTTCAATTTCTAATTGTGAACATATTTCAGGACATATTCTCTTCCCTAATGTGTCATTTTCTCTTTTTCTGCTACTGATTATTCACGCTTAAAGCCACTCTTTGCTTTATATACATATATAATATAGTGATGTTTTAAAAAAATTCGGTTTCTATGATATATTTCCCAGATTTAAAAAATTGTGAAAAAAGCACAA